>PIJE02000998.1:50000-180378 GCA_002895965.2 Coryphaenoides rupestris | reverse complement strand
TTTTATGTATCTTAATATTATTTATATCATGTGCAATACTTACCATTATTATTATCACAGTTGTATTACACTTCAATTATTGCCAAATTGTTTTCGCGGACTGAATACCTTATCTTGCCGATATATTTCACCGATATTTTTATTCTACTAGGACTGTACATTTGTAAATCTGTTATTTTATTTTTATTATTCTGTTTATTTCCCTATTGTTTTATTGTATTGCTATGCAACCTGGCACAAGCATTTCCTTCGGGATTAATAAAGTTCTATCTCATCTTATTATCAAACTTCAGCACACCAACTCAAATACAAGAAAAGTAAATAAATAAGAATACGTCAATAAGTCAATAAAAAATAATACGTTAGAACACCACACCATGCAATAATAGAAAACTAAAAGTCATAAAAATATGCATCAAATCCTAACTTTTTCTAATGTATTATGTACAGTAGGCCTATATGTATGATTATGATTATTATTACATTTGCTACATTTGACGGGGCGTGGTTGCCTGTCGAATATTTGCTTCATATCTATATTTTTATATCAATATATTGGCATTTTGAGCATATTTTGAGCATATTTGAATATTGGGGGGGAGGATGTGTTCCCCCAATATATATTCTAATTACGGCCTTGCAATAGCCAAATATATGTTTGCGTTTGAAATGTGAACAGGCCTACTGCGTGCACTTCTAATATGTTTCTGACGATTTTGCATGAAGGTAAGAAGAAGAAGAAGGTATTGTAATGTAATATTTATTTCTATTTCTATTTATCCGTTGCAGAATATAGTCCTACGTGTCTTCAATAAACCCTGTGATAGTCCGACTTGAAAATGAGCGGAGCTTGGCTGTGGCAGCTTGGGGCGCCCCCTATTGACAACACATGTTAATTTGATAACGCAAAATAATTCTGAAATAAACTTGCTTACTTCTACAATGCCATCATGTAGTCTGCATTCAGTAAAAAACTATTCAAAATTGTTTTTCATTGTTTTTCATTCATCGGCTACATCCTGGTTAAGGGACGCCGGGCAAATGAGAGTGTATGGGAGTAAGTAACCTTTTGGCAAGCACGTGACCAGAAGCTTCTCTCTGATTGGCGGATTCAGATTTCACCACAGGATGCAAAGAACTGTGCCCCTTGTTCCCATTCTGATGTGATTGAACACTTCTGGGGGCAAAAGATTATGGGTGGGAAATTAATGTGTGTGTTATTAAGTGTTATTAAGAGTTAGGTACCTGTAGTGTGTGTTGTGTTGCTTGTGTGGAGGTGACTATGCAGACTGACTGACCAACTTGACGACAAGACCACTACCCAGACCGACCGAGCCAGCCATGGCCTAGGGTGTAAAGTTTCTTAGAACCCTTTGTGTGGGTAGTCATTGATGCAAATGCAGATTTTTTTGGATTTGCATCCCCCCCCCCCAAAAAACAACGTATCACCAGTCGCCACTGGAGCTTGGTTGAAACGAGAATAGGCAGATGCGGAAATAGGGGGTAGCTGGTCTCGAACTCCTGCGGTAGCTGCACTGTGGCGGTTTAATAAAGTACAATTTCACACAGGTGGGGTGCACATGCGTCATGGGCGGCAGCCTGTCATCTCTCCTGCTGGACCCTGCACCACTCTGGGCCCAGGAGGAGAGCAGGAAGATCCAGGTATGGGATGATCTTGCCCATCCCGATCACGACCACCAACTCTTCCGTAGACTTCCATCCGGCAAGAGGATCAAATCAGGAATAGTTCCTTCCCCCTACGGCAGTGGGTTCACAAACAAGCCCCCTGCCTCTCACTGGGACTTCCCCTCCAACCCTGTCACACACTCACACACCTACTGCCTACTGATGCAACACAATGCACATACAACATACACATATGGTATATTTATTTTGGATGTATTGCAATTTAAGTTTACATGCTCATGCTCTCTGTTTGATATTCAATGTTATGCACCAATTTCACAAAAGCACATTCCTTATTGTAAAACCTAAAAATAAAGCTCATTCTGATTCTGATTCTTAAATAACAATTTCTGTGTAATTATTTGTATTCTTCTTGTTCGATGTTTTGTTGTTACCTTGCTAATATTATACGTCTGTCTTTTATGCACCACTACAGGAGGAATGTAATGCTGAACCCTGGCTTGTTATTCCCAGGGCTACTCTGCCCTCTGCCTGGCTCTGTTGAGAAGTGTTGTGCACTATTGTGCACGCGTAAACATTGTGGTTGCTATAATATTGATTGTGCTTCTCAGCTTCACCTTGAAGACGCTTTGGATGAAAGCATCTGCTAAATTATTACAAAAAATATATGATACAATTAATTATGATATGTTGATATGAATGTTACCGCTCGCTAAAGGTGCCAAGTCTTCAAACAGCCTTGCCAGAACCTCAAGGGCATGAATGCACCGATTAGGTTACAAGAATAGGATCTTCTCTATCGACCAGCCTATGGGCTCAAAGTCAACCAGGGGAAATGTGCTTGCAGTTGCAATAGCGTACTTAGCATTGATTTTAACATGTTGGTCAAGTTGATCAAATAGGCCCAAGTAAAGTGACGTTCACCAGCCAGACTTAAATCGTTGAGGTTTTATTTTTTGCAGAATATCAGCCTGCTGGTCAATAAAAAAAAGGCAGACAAAAACAACAGCAAACTAGGTCAGAGGGGGAAAAAAAGTTCAGACAGTCGGCTGGCTTTGCTGTAAGAACAACACTGTAAAAACAACACCCATCAACGCTGACTGGAATAACAAACAAACAAAGCCCTGGCGAATGGAAATCGTTATCGTTTATCTCGTGTAACTAGACGGATTTTTCACGAAGGGACATTTGTTCAAGCCATGATAAAGCATAATATTTGTTTGCCTGCACTCATGTTCTGTGTAACTAGACCTACATTTGCGACTGTTATTTATTTATTAAAGCACATCGGTATGTATTTATTTATTCACTAATATGATTATTGATTACTGCACATTTGACAATGAATCACTTGTGACTAATACACAAAAATCATTTTGTTGTGGCGTTATGAAAAAAATATGTAATTTTTTTTTACATCGATCTATGTAAGAAAGAAAAGGCATACGATGCGTAAGCGACCTTCAGTATTACTGTCACAGCTGCCTGTCTGAATGTGCGTTGAGATTGGCTGCCGTGACCTTCTGTGGCCAGCAGGGGGAGCTTGCACCCCTGTGTAGACTGTAACGGTATGGCTCTGATCCACCAGCAGTCTAGGATCAGCACCACCACTCACCCGATCCATTATCGCGATAGTTCACGCAAGTAGAGGACACTATTATAGTTAGAATATTAATTATGAGCAATGATAATGTATATAATTTCAACGCAATGTATTTGCCATTTCTGTTATTATTATTATTTTTTTTGATAATAGCTCTTTTTTAAATCAAGGGGAGTGGGGTTGTTAATGAGAACATAAATCAGCATTGTAATGTAATACACTAATAACAAAACAAATGCAAAAAGTGAATGTAGTTTTGAAATACACGCTAATAAATGCGTGCAGGTGTACTAAACAAAGGCGACAACTGCAGAATCTGGCAACCCGCGTCCAGCTGTCCGTGACGTAAACAGCCCGCGACGTGTACTAGTAAACTAAGCAGCGTGGCTCCTCTGGGAGTTAAACGTGCAGTAACTCAACTTCTTTTTCCACCATTCGTTCAGTTCGCATAAAAAGTAAAGACATTAAGAACCGACCATGAGTTTGTCGTCCATGCCCCAGAAACGTTACTACAGACAACGAGCCCACTCCAACCCAATGGCAGACCACACGTTTGAGTAGTAAGTACCAACCAGTAGTTACATTGTAGTTATTCAGACAATTTTTCTTACAGCAGGACAATATACATATATTAAAATAGCACACCCACACACTACGGCACATTCTTATTTATTGACAGCTTACACAGCTGTCACGTATAGCTCATATACTCTCTTAATACCTTCTGTATGGTCCTAATTACAACCGATGGTCTTGTTTTTCTAAAGTGTATGTATAGAAACTATCTTCAGTAGCTGGTTCATCCCTCACAAAAGTTTATTTTTCCTTTTCCCTGAACCCTGAACAGTCCTGTTTGTCCAGAGAAGATGGATTGGTCTCAGCTGTATCCAGACTTCTTCCCTGGCTGCCAGGTGGAGGGGGGGACAGCTCAGGTCGAGTTTGCAGATATCGGCTGTGGTTACGGGGGTCTTTTAGGTAATGCATTTCAATCACCTGGCTTTAGGGTTATTGTCATCAGTGAGGTGGGTATACTGTATATTGCTCTCAACTACTTAACAAGGGCTGTGAACTCGTCAATGACCTGTCTTTGTTGTGTATGCATCCTTCTATTGACGTCTTCCGTATGTTGTTTTGTTTTTCAGTGGAGCTGTCGCCGCTGTTCCCAGACAAGCTGATCTTAGGGCTGGAGATCCGCGTGAAAGTGTCTGACTACGTGCAGGACCGCATCCGCTCGCTGCGAGCCTCGGAGCAAGGCGGCTACCAGAACGTCGCTTGTCTCCGCAGTAACGCCATGAAGTACCTGCCCAACTTCTTTGCCAAAGGACAGGTACGTCAGCTGGACCAGCAGACCGCTTTTGGTGTCTGCCTGGTGTTCCTCCTCCTGCGTCATCTGGGGAGGAACGGTCACACATTATCATGCACCCGGTGACTTGGAGATTGGAGATTAGAGGAAGATCAAAGCTAGTGTGACGTCCATATACATCACACTAGGCCTCGTTGTGTGAAATGCTGTTGATTTAACGTCACGCTGCAACGTCACTGCGGAATGGTTCCAATTTCATTGCATAATGTGTGGAACCACCATGGTATTCTCTCACCATGACATATATAATATTTCTTCTTATTAATGGCATCTCTTGTTTTATGAATTGGGATTAGGAACAGTTGAGTTGTGTTGAAAAGATACACAGCAAAATTAGTGGGATGATGTACTGTATATGTTGTCTTTAAACCTTTAAAGTATGTAATGTTAACATAATGGCTTAATACATTCCTCCATGTAGGTCTGCTGTTGTAGGAATGCATCTTCCTGATATACAAGAGGAGAAAAGTTCACACACACATGGGCACTGGCAAATATGGCAGCAGATCATCTCACATCTATCACAATGTTATTGCGTGTCAGCTGAGGCCCTCAGAGCGGCGGTGGCTGCTGTGTCCATTCATGGCAATACAATACCAGCTGTGTAAATGCTTGTTTCTCAAAATAGATGACGGTTGTATTTGCCGTACTCTAACTGTGCCTAAGCCATTTTCCGTGATATTCTATTTCTGTCTTTTATTTCCCTTTGTTTTTCTCTTTTACAGTCTCCTACTGTATTGGTTTTAGTGGTTTTATACAGCATTTCGTTTTTTTAACTGTCTTTTAAAACCTGATGATTTATGACTTTGATACTTTAGTGCAAAGTTTGTTTCCACAAACATTTCCGTTTAAAAATAGTATAACAAGTGTTCTGATAACCTCCGTGCTAACCTGTGCATGTGTTTATCCTTTCTGATCGGCTTTATTCATCTGACTTTTTGAAACGGGGACGTGGGCTACCAGGGTTAGCTTGGGCAGTGGCACCAAGGATACAATGTAACCTGGGATGCCCCCCCCCCCCCCCCGTGAGAGACTGAAACAAGACATGGATGATGACAGTTTAAAACTTAACTTAAACACTGTTCTTTACTCATGCAAAACATTCCATACCTGCAGCCACAAGCTCCTTGAGAAGTACCACTTACATAGGACTGGGAGATATGATGTCGTCTATTTATTGAATGTTTTGAACAGTTAACATTAACTGATTTAGATTAGATTAAGATTAAGGCGGTGTGAGATTTGGATACATTTTCGTGTAGATATTGAATGGGTATTCATTCATTAGACATGCATGGAAATTAATTCAGCCAGCTACTCTCCTTTTATCTCTTGGCTGGTGTTTGTGTAAGCGACAACAGAGTGATGAGCCATTTGATTAAAAAAAAAAACCCAAATAGATTGAAGGCAATAAGTGAGAACCGCATTGAACCCCTCCAGCACTCTCACAGCAAGTGTTGAAGCATTTTTGACATCTTGAAGCCTAAAAATATGTTTCTTCTGAACTTCATACTGGAAAATTGGGTAGACACCAAAGCCCTGGAGGCTGTGGCGTCCCCCTATAATTATTCCTACTTTTAGTTTTATCTGACATTATTTATTTCAAGAAATACTAATAATACAGTCCCTGAATGATTTAAACCCCCAGCAGTCATGACTAAATGTAGTGTATGTGTGTGTGTGTGTGTGTGTGTGTGTGCGTGTGTGTGTGCGCGTACATGTGTGTGTGCGTGTGTCTGCCCCCTGCAGCTCAGCAAGATGTTCTTCCTCTTCCCCGATCCTCACTTCAAGAAGACGAAGCACAAGTGGAGGATCATCAGCCCCACACTGCTGGCGGAGTACGCCTACGCACTGCGCATCGGGGTAAGGCTGCTGGCTTTTTCCGAAAAACGCACAGCGATTCCTGCGTTTCTGTTCCATTTGTTGTGCGTTGTGCACAGTATTGTAGTTCTGCGTAATTCCAACGAATAAAAAAGACGATAAATAAAAAAAAAAACCCTGGTTCATCTGCACCGAGGTTGTGCGAACGTCAATACAGCCCTAAGGTGCTAAGGTGCTTTTAGTGGAAAAGCTGACTCGTCGTTTACCCCGTAATAACGAAGTTAGCTTAACCCCGCCGCTCGAAGCGCAAATGACCTCCAGGTGGTTGGCTGCAGCCCCCCCCCCACTCCTCACCCCCCCCTCCCACCCCAACCTGGTGAAGTGGAGCTCTGTGGGCCCTCTGCCAGGTGGAATGTAGTGCAGACGGACCTTATGGGGGGGAACAATGGAAGGCTGTGTGTGTGTGTGTGTGTGTGTGTGTGTGTGTGTGTGTGTGTGTGTGTGTGTGTGTGTGTGTGTGTGTGTGTGTGTGTGTGTGTGTGTGTGTGTGTGTGTGTGTGTGTGTGTGTGTGTGTGTGTGTGTGTGTGTGTGTGTGTGTAATCTCACCCTTGGCATGGAGCCCACATCGTGCCTGGGAGGGGGGGTGGGGAGGGGGTAATAATGGGGGGGTGTGTGTAGGTGGATGGAGGGAGTCTACCGTACATTTTTCTTTATTGCAATTTGGGTGTGGAACGTCAACGTTTGCCTTGAGTATTGCTGTCGTGTGCAGCGCTCTCCAGGCTTTTAGCGATCCCTCTCCTGGCTCCAAAGGGTAACCTGGGCCGTTGGACCACGTGGTCCCGGGCCGTTCAGAGGAGCCCTAGCTGCTCTAGGTCAACTGTTATCTTCTGGGCTCTCTTTGGGCTATTTTGGTTCCAATCGATAATTGGAATTGCTTAACCTGGACTCGTCTCTTTCACGTGTACAATTACAAAAAAGTAGATCTCTGTTTCAGCCTAGCCTGCGTTATGATACTGAATCGTGAATAGTTTTCTTTTTTGCCGTTTTGTTAATTCTTGTGCATTTTCTCCTGCTGTGTGCGCCAGGGTCTGGTGTACACCAACACGGACGTGGAGGAAGTGCACCTGTGGATGGCGAAGCATTTCACCGAGCACCCGTTGTTCACACGGGTCCCCGAGGATGAGCTGGTAGGACCTGCTAATGGATCCCTCAAAACTGCCTGCAAATACCCTGTTATAACAGTATCAATATCGATTTAATATCTTGTGTCATGTCAATACCCACAATGTGGTATAATATAAGATTATTATATTGTGTTTTCCCCCATATTTGCATTTGTAGTTATGATGAGTGAGTCCATTATTACATGCAGTAGTTCTGCATACTATTGTAAGCATACCAACTACTACGTCAGGGCTGTGGCTGGAGAGCAACCATGACAACGCCTGGATGGATGTGTGTTTTTAAAAGGATGTGCACTTTTAAAAGCTTTTAAGTGAAACCCTGTGTTTCCCTGGGCAGGCGGGGGACATGATCATCGGCCGTCTGGGTACCTGCACCGAGGAGGGCAAGAAGGTGCAGAGGAACGGCGGGAAGAACTTCCTGGCCGTATTCCGAAGGATTGAGGATCCAAATTGACCAATGGCTTCCGCCGAGTTAGTTAGCATTGTAAGATAAATGTACAGACAGCCCAGCGCCTGGCCAATCAGATGTCTTGTTTCCATGAAATTGAGCGCTGTAGGTTTGATTTGGAGACCACCTCGTCATCTGTTGTTGAACCCGATTGTTGTTTTTTTACAGTCAAGGGATGTGCATTCATTAATTGGCTCCTCAAAATCTCAAAATCTTTTGTATTGTATATATGTTTTTAACGATATTTTATGCTTTTATTTTATTTGTGGACCGCAACTTAATTTTTGCAAAGGAAATGTCACCAGCAATCAGATTAAACATCAGGCATTTTCTCCATACATCTTTGACTTTGACTTGTTACTATACTGTTGTTTTGATGATTGATTTGGTGGGTTTTTACATAAGCCACATAAGCCAGACAAGTGTTGTATCACCGTATACATGTATGTATGTATGGGAGTGGAACTCATTAGTTTGCTCAGTCATTGACCATAAGTCTGAAACACTCCAGCAGTACGACCGTGGCTCGGCTGTTTCCCATCAAACCCGGGGTTCCATTACTGAAGGGTGAGAAATAGACGGCGTTCATTTTAAGTATCCTTCTGTTGTAGCTGGGGGGTGTTGGTTACTGGAGCGGGACGCTACACGTCTTGAACGCTCCAAACTGGAAGATTTCCAAATTCGGCATAAAAAACAGATGCTCCAATGCCCTTGGAAATTGGTAAATGTTGAGTAAAAAATGTAGTCGACATTTACCAATTTCCAAGGGCAGTAAACCAACGTCTACATTGTAGACGTTGGTTTACTACTTCATGTGCAGTTTAAATGTAATTCCTGACTGTTTCTTTCGGTTCTGACTGACGGGTTTAAGGAATAAAACACATTGTTCAGCTGTTTATCCAACCGCCTATAATGTATGTATTTAATGTATATAATATAAATGGCCAAGTTACCCTGACCTGCCTTTTCTATGCTCACTTTTATACTTTATTCCAGTCCTTGGCCCTCATGTTCTCATACCTCATGTTAGCGCTCACATGACCTAGACCTTTTATTGAAAGCTTATCTCTTATTTCTGCAAAAGCATTTCCAGGAATATGCAGAAACTATAAGGGTGTGTTGTTCCTGGGGAACAACACACCCTTAAACGTCTTTTCAATGGATCACATGTTCTCAGCAAAAGACAAAAACATCTTTTGTCATTAGATGGTCTCACTGAGAAGTCAAAATCTCTGAAATGTGTGCAAATTCAATGTTATTGCGTATTGTTCATGGGAATAAGTTGAACTTTGCGTGTCAGTGTTTCTATGAGCTTGCGTGATCACTGCCTTGCTGCAATTCTGCCATGTGGGCTTTGGTATTGGATGATTTGTGCAACACTTAATCAGGTCAAAGGTTTGGTCAATGATAGCAGGTGGTAGTCCTCGGCTGGTTTTGAAAATGCATCTGTTACAACTTCATGGATTTTTATCAATACACTACTATAATTTACTGTAGTTAACAGTAGACGGGTACCGGGAGGCCAAAAGGACTGCGGCTTCAGCGGTCGCTGAAGCAAAATCCCGGGTGTGGGAGGAGTTCGGGGAGACCATGGAGAAGGACTTTCGGTTGGCCTCAAGGAAGTTCTGGCAAACTGTCCGGCGACTCAGGAAGGGAAAGCAGGGCTTGGCTCAGGCTGTGCTCAGTCGGGGAAGAGAACTGCTGACCCAGACTGAGGATATTGTCGGGCGGTGGAAAGAACACTTTGAGGAGCTCCTGAATCCGACCAGTACGTCCTCTGTGGAAGAGGCAGAGTCTGAAGACTCGGGGGAAGCCTCACCCATATCCTTGGTTGAGGTCACTGAAGTAGTCAAAAAGCTCTTCAGTGGCAAGGCGCCAGGTGTGGATGAGATTCTGGACATTGTCGGGCTGTCGTGGCTGACACGCCTAGTCAATGTCGCGTGGAGGTCGGGGACAGTACCTGTGGAATGGCAGACCAGGGTGGTGGTCCCCATTTTCGAAAAAGGGGACCAGAGGGTGTGCTCCAATTATCGAGGTATCACACTGCTCCCGTGGAACAGTGGACCAGCTCTTTACCCTCGCAGGGTTGTTGGGGGGGGGCATGGGAGTTTGCCCATCCAGTCTACATGTGCTTTGTGGACTTGGAGAAGGCTTATGACCGTGTCCCCCGGAGAATCCTGTGGGGGGTACTACGGAAGTATGGGGTACCGGGGCCGTTGATACGTGCCATTTGGTCCCTGTACGAACAAAGTGCGAGCTGCGTCCGTATTCTTGGCACAAAGTCAAGCACGTTCTCAGTGGGCGTTGGACTCCGCCAAGGTTGTCCCTTGTCACCGATTCTGTTCGTGATCTTCATGGACAGAATCTCAAGGCGCAGCCGAGGTGAGGAGAGTGTCCGGTTTGGGGACCTCAGAATTGCATCTCTGCTCTTTGCAGATGATGTGGTTCTGTTGGCTACATCAGACCGTGACCTCCAGCATGCACTGGGGCGGTTTGCAGCCGAGTGTGAAGCGGTCGGGATGAGAGTCAGCACCTCCAAGTCTGAGGCCATGGTTCTCTGCCGGAAAACGGTGGAGTGTTCCCTCCGGGTTGGGGGTGAGTTGCTGCCTCAAGCGAAGGAGTTCAAGTATCTCGGGGTCTTGTTCACGAGTGAGGGCAAAATGGAGCGGGAGATGGACAGACGGATTGGTGTAGCATCTGCGGTGATGCGGGCGCTGTACCGGTCCGTTGTGGTGAAGAGGGAGCTGAGCCGGAAGGCGAAGCTTTCGATTTACAGGTCCATCTACGTTCCAACCCTCACCTATGGTCACGAGCTTTGGGTAGTGACCGAAAGAATGAGATTGCGGATACAAGCGGCCGAAATGAGTTTCCTCCGCAGGGTGGCTGGGCTCAGCCTTAGAGATAGGGTGAGGAGCTCAGACATCCGGAGGGAGCTCGGAGTAGCATGGGCATGTCCAACTGGGAGGAGACCCCGGGGCAGACCCAGAACCCGCTGGAGGGATTATAAATCTCGTCTGCACCTCGGGATCCCCCAGGAGGAACTAGAGTGTGTGGCTGGGGAGAAGGAAGCCTGGGGGGCCCTGCTTAGCCGGCTGCCACCGAAACCCGGCCCCGGATAAGCGGACCAGAATG
This sequence comes from Coryphaenoides rupestris, assembly GCA_002895965.2. Taxonomy (NCBI): domain Eukaryota; kingdom Metazoa; phylum Chordata; class Actinopteri; order Gadiformes; family Macrouridae; genus Coryphaenoides; species Coryphaenoides rupestris. Next base: position 169,179 of record PIJE02000998.1, on the reverse strand, counting down.
GACAGATGGATGGGATAATTTAGTTATAATGGGTGATCTATTCCACTGGAAGTGTAATATAAATATATTTCATAAACTAATTAGCACACGGAATCAGACACCTTTATCTAAAGAGACAGTGGTGGAGATGCATGTCATTGGGAAGAAGCAGACATGGATTTGACCAATAGGTACACAGCAGAACCTGGGGATCAAACCCAGTTCCTTTGGGCTATAGGAGTCAAACACTCAACAGTGACTCCACTATCCCAGATACACATCCTGTGTGTCTGTAGATGTATATGTGGCCCAGTGCTCATCCTACCTTCATTTGACTTGTACCAACCAATGAATTCACTGACATAAAAACAAAAATCAGGTGTGTGTCTTTGCCACTGGGGTCCCTCACGGCTCCCTACTGGGCCCTCCTATACTCTAAACATGATAATCTCTCGCTGTCATCACATCCCAGCGTGTTTCCTACTGGCGTGAGAACTGCTTATTTAGCTGACAGCGCCGCTTGGATATCTGCCCACCTCTGTCACCTCAGACCTAAATCTTGATGAGATGTTGCAGCGAGTATTTTCCTGGAAGGCATTCAACATGGAAAATGAGAGATGTGCCATTTTCTCATTGCATCGTTGCTCTCAGCGGTGTGAGAGAGTGTCCAGAAAAGGCTTAATGGAAGGTAATAGCTATAATAAACACAGAATGACAGAACGAACGTCACATAAAAAACGACACAGAAAAAATCAGTATGACAGTAACAAGAGTAATTGCAATTCATTATTTTCCACCTCTGGCTATGAAACATTTCACAATGCTGTTCTGTCTATGGAGTTAAAAAGACAATGGACTTTTAGTATGATGGGATGCTTTAACATCAATGACACAAAACACGTTTTTCAGATGAACACAATGCAACAGATGCAACACAGATTCCTACGACCTTCTTCTTGTGCTATCGGTGAATGTCTGTCAACGAAACCTCTAACCTTTATCATAGAGAGACGATTGCAATGAGGGATCCTCAATTGCGTAACATTACACCATCATCACTCGTCCTAATTTCCAGGTAAACCTGCATACTTCCACATCAAGTTGGAACAGGAAGTCATGTTTGCTATTAGGGCTGTCTATCTGCAGCCCAGACAGACAGACAGAGACAGACAGACAGAGAGACAGACAGACAGACAGACAGACAGCAGCTATGACCTTTATCACAGTCTGCAGCGTGCAGCCCCCCCCCGCCCCCCCCGGCCCCCCAGAGCCAACACGGTGCAGGGAGAGGCCTGCCCTGGGCTGTCCATGTCATGGCGTGCTCGCTGCATGGGCCACCTCAGTTCACACCCAACCATGCCCACTATGGCAGGACTCATCATGTGAAAACTACTAGGCCAGGTTTTTTTTTAATTAATCATGATTTGGTAGTAGTCCTTTTTTTTCCCATATTTCTTTATTTCAATCAACCGCTTGTGTGGATGCAGTCTCTGCAGGAGCGGAATACGCAGGGAATCGTGTAAGCTGTAAAAACCTACATAAGCCCAGGCATCCATTTAAAATTGAGTTTTTTTCCAGACATTTCAATGAACAATATATGGGATAAGCCGTGTATGTTTACAATATGTTGCAACCCAAAAAAAATGGACGATTGTTTAAAAAGTTGCTTATGTAAAGTGTCCGTTTCAGGGGTCATCGGTTATCACGTTTGTAGATAACTGTTCATTCATCCATACATCCAACTGTACATTGTCCATTCAGAGATCCTTTGACCGAGCAAGGCTCTAACGCTGTGGGAGGTCCTGGTGTCTCGTGCCTTCAACAGTATTTGCCCTATTGACCTCTCATACCGTTCTACGATTACGAAGGGTTACGTGTATAATTGAGCAGTTATACGGTTAATAAGGAACCTTGGACATACATAACCAAGCGATGTTGAGAGAGAGAATATTAGACTTAATTACAACTTGTCTAAACAGAAAGTATGCATAAAAAGTCATCTCGCATGTGTTGTTATATTGACATATTTAGGCTTCTTATCTTCGGGTCCAAGCCCTGGAAGATGTGCAAGACATAGGAACACGTGAGGGATGCAGCAGCTGCTTTGTGTAAACATTTGGGTTGCTCTCTAGCAATATTATCTGTTGTTACTGTCCAACACTGAAAACACCCTCCCAAACAGTAGCCTATGGGCCGAGTGACATTTGACATCAAGAGGACCAACGGCAGAAACAAGGACACACACACGGTACTTTGCTTCATTCATGCATTTTATCGAAAGATTTTGTGTACATTTTTATTTTTCAAGTCAAGTCATCAAAGTTCAAATTGCTCCTGATTTTATATGATTGGCTCTACTAATATTGACATCTTTTTTTTAATTCAGTGACCACACAAATCAGAACCAGAATCATAAGCAATTAAATACATAATTACATTAAATGTAATTATCAGGTCAGAACTTCCTCCAGTGCTTAAGTCATTACAAGGTCAGAAAATCCAGAGTCAGCTAAATATTTGCAGCAATATTACAGCCTAATTGCTGTTGTTTGGACACAGTCATGTCATCTGGTGAGGAGATTGCATTGAGCCGCACTGGGTTATCTAATCTCACCAGCAAACCTAGACTATTTGCATTGCTTCCTATTTATTCAGCATGCTGTATGCCAATGCACTGTGTCTATGAGCTCATGCAGGAGCAAGACCTCCTCCTCTGCTCCACATGTGCTCTCTCAGGGGATGGTCCAACCTCAGCCTTCTGATTGGACACACCTTACAAATAGTTTGGACTCCGAATAGTTCTCTTGCTCCCTCTGCAGTAGGCGGGCCATGCATGACGTTATACCACACCGTTCATTGGCTCAGCATTATGCATGTACATCCTTTCTTGGTGGGTTAGTTGTACATTATAAATACTAGATCCCCCCCCACCCAGCTGACAAGGCCACTTGTTGCTGAAGCCAGAGGGGGGCCACCGCATCACCAGCACCACACCACCAGCACCACACCTCTACCAGGATGCTGCAGCAGGCTCTCAACAAGGTGTCCAGCCGGAGCGCGTCTCCTCTCGTCAAGTGGCTGGAGGGATGCCCGGGGATCGCGTCGCCTGCGCTGAAAGAACCCCCGCGCACCGGAGAGTCGGTGAAGTCTCTCGCTGAGATGCCGGGGCCGTCATTCGCCAGGTTTGCGTGGGACTTGTTTGCGAGGAGAGCGCTGTCTCGACTCCACGAATTACAGGTTGGTTGAATGAGGAAAAAAAAAATTAAATAAAAAAAGTAAATCGTCAAAACTTACCCTGACTTGACATCACGTCCCGTCCCGTCCCTGGTCCCTGGTCCCTCCTGTAGCTGGAGGGCCTGCAGCGCTACGGCCCCATGTGGAAGGCGAGCTTCGGGCGCATCCTCACCGTGCATGTGGCGGAGGCGTCCCTGATCGAGCAGATCCTGAGGCAGGAGGGCCGACACCCCATGCGCTCCAACCTCTCCTCCTGGAAGGACTACAGGAGGCTCAGGGACCACCACTATGGGCTGCTCACAGCGTGAGTATAGTAGTAGTCCTATATACTCTGTCACTAGTACAGTTCCTCACACTGGCTGCTGTTCTAGCATCAGGGCGTGTCTAAAATGCAACCATCATCATTGTTAAAATGCATCAAGTCGGATCTATTTTCAAATGCATGTGTGTCTGTGTGTGTGCGTCTGTGTGTGTGTGCGTGTGTGTGCGTGTGATGTTCCAGCGAGGGTGAGGAGTGGCAGTCCATGAGGAGTCTCCTGGCCAAGCACATGCTGCGTCCACGGGCCGTGGAGGCCTACGACCACGCCCTGAACTCCGTGGTCACCGACCTGGTGGGCAAACTCCGCCACAGCCGACGGGGGCCGGACAACCTGGTCCCGGACGTGGCCGGAGAGTTCTACCGCTTCGGCCTGGAGGGTGAGGGGGCATCATCATTATTACACATTACATTACACACACACCATGCAGAGCAGGAGTTAGGTCCACTTTAAATGTACAATGTCCAGTCAAGATGACCCCCGGGTATGTAGTGTCATGCAGGCGAAGGATTAGATGTAGACTAGATTTGAATCAGAATCGCTTTATTCGCCAAGTAGTTTTCACATACGAGGAATTTGCTGTGGTTGTTGGTACATACAGACAACATAGGAGTAATAATAAGAATTAAAAAGCATAAAAAAGCAAGTAGTGGAAGTGAAGTGCAAGAAACAAAAGCATCCTTGCAAACTGAAGCAGAAACGGCATTTCAAAAGGTTAAGGTCAGCTCTTAGGGTTAAGGTCAGCTCTTAGGGTTAAGGTCTCTCTAATACTCCCTATTGCTCTCTCCCTCTTTTCTCCATCTATCTCCTTATCAACCCCCCCCCCCCCCCCCCATCTGCAGGTATTTCCTCGGTGTTGTTTGAGTCCAGGATCGGGTGCCTGGACCCGGTGGCTCCTGCAGCCATGGAGCGGTTATTCCAGTCCATCAACACCATGTTTGTCATGACGCTGCTCACCATGGGCATGCCAAGCTGGCTCCACCGGGTGCTTCCCGGGCCCTGGAAGACCTTCTGCCGATGCTGGGACTACATGTTTGACTTTGGTCAGTAAACACGGCATCGTATTTGAGATAGATCAAGGTCAATCCATTTGGCCATCAATACACTGTGGCACACTCCGTTGTCGGTGGAGTGTGGCCACGACTGAACCTAATGAATCCACTGTCCACACCAGAATATAAGGCAAACCGGGTTTATTTAACATACAGGGGAAGGGGAAGTGCAGGGTACTTATAGGTGTTAGTCCTTTAGTCCGTGCGGGTAGTCGTGGTCCGTTAGCAGGGGTCGGTACACGGAGACGGGTCCTCAGGTAGAGTGGGGTTCGGCGATGGGTCGGGTAGTCAGCCAGGCGGGGTTCGTTCACGGGGCGGGTTCTCAGGCGGTCCAGGGGTTCAGCACACAACAGGGTTCTCCGACAATCCAAAGTCTAGGGCACACAGCCACTTTGGTATTTCTTCAACTCACTCAGTCGTTTACAGTACTCTTCCTCTTCCTCTTCCTCTCCCACGTCCGCTACTTCCTTCCGCTCCAGCTTCCAACGCCACCGCTTCCACCGCCACCGCCACCGCCACCGCTTCCGCCGCCACCGCCGCTTCCAACTCTCCTGTCTTCTCTTCCTCCTCGACTCTTCACACCACCCAGGTCCTCTCCCATTTATTGGCCGCAGCCAGGCCCCTGATTGGCCGCCGCCGAGTTCCCCCAACGAGGCGCAGCCACTTCCCATGAGGCTGATTGCCTCTCTACACTTCCTGGTTTCCTTGGCTCCCTCTGGGGGCCGACTGGGGAACTGCGGTTCCCCCGACCATTGTCCACACTCCCTAGTCGGCCCCTCAGTGGCCGTCTGCCACAACACCTTGGTTATCTATTACCGGCTTGGACCATTGAAATGATAGGACAATTCGATATGCAGTTCTTAAAATACATATGCTGTATTTGCCTATGTTGATTTATATTCTATATCCCACTTTTATATCAGAGAGGAGGCAATCTCAAGCACTTTGTTTCATATTCCTCAGCACAAAAATTTGCCATACTTACATGAATACTACCAGCCTCATTGATCACTGAATGATGTACTCTCCAACTGGCCTCTCACCTATGTACTGTATATATATATTTATACATATGTATTCCTGTAGCTAAAGGTCACATAGACGATCGTCTGAAGAAGGATGCGGAGACCGTGGCTCGTGGAGAGAAGGTGGAGGGACGCTACATCACCCACTACCTGACCCAGGCAGGCCTGCCCATGAAGACCATCTACAGCAACGTCACTGAGCTGCTCCTGGCAGGAGTGGACACTGTAAGGAGGCCTCTCTTCAGCTCTTCACAAGTTATTTAAAGAGACTTCTAGTAAACCTTTTGCACTTTAGTCATTATTTTTGGTCACTTCTTTTCTCAAAATGGGTATGCGAGTATAATACAATAAGAGTCACGACCCAGATCTCTAAATTAATTTGGAGCACTGAGCAACAAATGCAAACAATAGAAACATCAAAAAATTCAGATAATTAGAAGCTATGGATCTATGTACACTTCACACATACACCTGTGTGTAGATATTAAAGTGAATTGTGCCCTCGACTCCTGGCACAGATATCCAGTACCATGTCCTGGTCGTTGTACGAGCTGTCCCGGCACCCTGAGGTGCAGGCGTCCCTCCGAGAGGAGGTGTTGTCGGTCCTCGGCGGTCGCAGGATACCTGAGGCGGCAGATGTTGCTCGGATGCCATTCCTGAAGGCCACAGTCAAGGAAGTACACCGGTAAGAAAGAAAAACAAAAACGATTTACGAACTCTGTGTTCATAATACAAACTGAGTGATGTGTGCAGTGGTAATGAAATCTGATCAAAATCTGTTCAGATTGTACCCCGTCATCCCTGCCAACGCCAGGGTCATCACCGAGGGAGACATCGAGGTTGGAGGCTACGTCATTCCAAAAGATGTAAGCTTTTTGTCCATAAGGATATAATATACATTACATCCATCTGCTTCCATACATTTATCCATTCTAATACTAAGGAAATTCACCTTGAGCTGTGATTTGCAACAAATGTGTTTTTTCATCCACGTTATTCTCATTTATTTATTGTTATCGATGGCCTTAATTGCACTCTCTTTGTGTGATTTCCACTCATCTGCAAGACCGTATCTCACGATGTTGTTAACTAGGGACGGTGTGGTCAGTGGAACGTCTAGATCACTCACTCTACTCTATTTGAATCTCCCCAGACACTGATCACACTGTGCCATTTCGCAACATCCCGGAACCCCGCGGAATTCCCGAACCCGGATGAGTTCCAGCCCCGCCGCTGGCTAACCCGGGACCAGAGCCACCACCCATACGCGTCGCTCCCGTTTGGGGTCGGGAAGCGCAGCTGTGTTGGCCGGCGGATCGCAGAGCTGGAAATCTACCTTGCCATCGCCAGGGTCAGTTTGATTAACTTGAGTGTTTCCTTTGTCACTAATATTCCAGAATGTACATATTTCCTAAAATGTATCAACAGTCTCTCTCAATCATAATGTCAACTTTTTATTGCTAATATTGGGATCATTTATTGCGTTATTGTGATGATCAGGATTACAGAACGTGTTAAATTGGGTCTGAATCTGCATCCCTCCATACTTGAGGAGACATACGGCTATCTATATGCCAAATGTTTTCTATTGAATATGCAATCGTTTTCCCTTTGAAAGGCCTCATTTTCTCATTCCCATATTCAAAAATATTATAACAACAATATAATCTGTGTCACATTATATTGATGAAGAGGTATTTTATATATTCCTTTTCCTGGTACCACCAGATTGTGATGGAGTTTGAAGTGAAGCCGGACCCAGGAGCAGGAGCTGTTAGACCCATGACCCGGACTGTCCTCGTCCCTGAAAAAGCCATTAACCTCCAGTTTATTGACCTATGACCTGTAGCTCTAATTAGCTCAGTTTACGTGAGAATCCACAAGACTAGACACATCGTTTGCACGAGAATGATGCAAATGAGATGATTTCTCCTGTCTACGTGTTACTCCCTTCAGACGTCTTGCTGGAGATTTAGGCAATTGGGCTCTTCTGATTTACTAGGCAAAACACTTGAAACAATTGTATGGCTAAAAGGCATTATGAAATTAATGTAGCTATTAGGTCAAATGTAGCTGTTCTCTGTGTGGTGTAAAGCGTATTTTTTTTATAAGATGATCATGATGAATTATCAGAAATATTTTTGTTTGATGAATCATGAGTAATGGCAGCTGTTACTTGAAAAAAAAATCCCTTTTAATAATGCATGTTGCCATATTTCAAAACGCAAAAATACAGCACAGTGGACTAGGGTTAGATATACAGTATATATAAAGAGGGAGAGAGAGAGAGAGTCTGTAAATGTGTATATATGTGCACACAGTGCAAGTGTCTATATGTATTCATCTACCTTAGAATATTTTGTATCATGTCAAAGGTAAAGTGACTGCAAAGTGTTAACGGGCAAAGTGACTATTAGAGCTATTATCCTAGTACTGTTTTATAAACCTTCTGAATTATGTATTTATTCCTACGTAAAATCCTGGAAATGTTTGTATTCAATGGCCATGGTTTGTGTAGCCTTATTGTAGCATGATGGAAATTGACCAGGTGTAAATATTAATCATTTTCTAAATAATAATTCATGTGAATAATTTGAGGTGCACTTGTTTATACTAATTTGTAAAAAGACTCACTTTTTCCCACGTCAACCTGGTGTGTTAGTGATGAGGTCTGTCTGGCAGGCTAATATTTAAACACGTAGGGAGGCAGTTTCTAAGAAATACAGTGCTGAGTACTATGGTTCCTGTAGGGCATGGCAATGACCCTGGACATTGTGTTATAATGCACTGGTCTGGGTCAGTCGATCGTTTGCGACAGTAAACCAATATCTTGCAATACATGTCTCCTTCTGTTCCAGATGTTTTATAATAAAAACCACATGCCCAGAAAATCACCATGGCTGCCTAGAGTTCTGTTTCTATTTACCTGTCTGCCTTTCTTTCCTGACCTCTATATAGCTATGAATACAACCCCCATGTCGATTTACTTATTTCTAGTAGCATGCAAGGAATAAACTACTTGGCAATACAAATAGCCTACAGTGAATTAAATAAATTGTTCGTAGAAGTAAGAGTAGTAATAATAGTGGTAGAGGTGGTAGTATTAAAGTTACTTTGAGCTCTTAAAAATGTGCCTACATTTGTCAATAGATGATGTTACAATAGAAGACAAAAATATTAAGATTAGGAAAGTATTCTGGCTTCGTTTTTAAAAGGGGGGGGGGGTGTGTGTCACATGTTTGTCCAGCAGGGGGCGACATACATCTTTTTTTATTGTTTCTTCAGCACTGTCCACATGTTCTCAATGGGGTTTAAGTCAGGACTTTGGGAAGGCCATTCTAAAACCTTAATTTTAGCCTGATTTAGCTACTCCTTTACCACTTTTGATGTGTGTTTGGGGTCATTGCCCAAGACCCAACCTTCTGGCTGATGATTTTAGGTTCTCCTGAAGAATTTGGAGGTAATCCTCCTTCTTCATTATTCCATTTACTTTCTGTAAAGCACCAGTTCCATTGGCAGCAAAACAGGCCCAGAGCATAATACTACCACCACCATGCTTGACGGTAGGCATGGTGTTCTTGGGGTTAAAGGCCTCACCTTCTCTCCTCCAAACATATTTCTGGTCATTGTGGCCAAACAGCTAAATTTTTGTCATCTGACCACAGAACTTTCCTCCAGAAGGCCTTTTCTTTGTCCATGTGATCAGCAACAAACTTCAGTTGAGCCTTAAGGTGCCGCTTCTGGAGCGAGGGCTTCCTTCTTGCACGGCAGCCTCTCAGCCCATGGCGATGTGAAACACGCTTGACTGTGGACACTGACACCTGTGTTCCAGCAGCTTCTAATTCATTGCAGACCTGCTTTTTGGTGGTTCTCGGTTGACTCTTGACCATCCTGACCAATTTTCTCTCAGCAGCGGTTATAGATTGCATTTTCTTCCTGATCGTGGCAGTGACACAACTGTGCCATGCACTTTATACTTACACTAAACGCAACACTTTTGTTTTAGCTCCAATTTTTCATGAGTTGAAAGCAAAGATCTAAGACTTTTTCTATGTACACAAAAGGCCTATTTCTCTAAAATTTTGTTCACAAACTTGTTTAAATCTGTGTTCGTGAGCACTTCTCCTTACCGAGATAATCCATCCACCTGACAGGTGTGGCATATCAAGATGCTGATTAGACAACATGATTATTGCACAGGTGTGCCTTAGACTGGTCACAATAAAAGGCCACTTCTAAAATGTGCAGTTTTATCACACAGCACAATGCCACAGATGTCGCAAGTTTTGAGGGAGCGTGCAATTGGCATGCTGACTGCAGGAATGTCCACCAGTGCTGTTGCCCGTGAATTGAATGTTCATTTCTCTACCATAAGCCGTCTCCAAATTCGTTTCCGAGAATTTGGCAGTACATCCAACCGGCCTCACATTCGCAGACCACGTGTCACTACGCCAGCCCAGGACCTCCACATCCGGCATCTTCACCTGTAAGATCGTCTGAGACCAGCCACCCGGACAGCTGATGCAACAATTGATTTGCATAACCAAAGAATTTCTGCACAAACTGTCAGAAACCGTCTCAGGGAAGCTCATCTTCATGCTCGTCGTCCTCACCGGGGTCTTGACCTGACTACAGTTCATCATCGTCATAACCAACTTGAGTGGGCAAATGCTCACCTTCGATGGCGTCTGGCACTTTGGAGAAGTGTTCTCTTCACGGATGAATCCCGGTTTTCACTGTACCGGGCAGATGGCAGACAGCGTGTATGGCGCCATGTGGGTGAGCGGTTTGCTGATGTCAACGTTGGGACTAGAGTGGCCCATGGTGGCGGTGGGGTTATGGTATGGGGCAGACATATGCTACGGACAACGAACACAGGTGCATTTTACTGATGGCATTGTGAATGCACAGAGATACCGTGACGAGATCCTGAGGCCCATTGTTGTGCCATTCATCCACCACCATCACCTCATGTTGCAGCATGATAATGCACGGCCCCATGTTGCAAGGATCTGTACACAATTCCTGGAAGCTGAAAACATCCCAGTTCTTGCATGGCCTCCATACTGCCCGGACATGTCACCCATGGAGCATGTTTGGGATGCTCTGGATCGGCGTATACGACAGCGTGTTCCAGTTCCTGCCAATATCCAGCAACTTAGCACAGCCATTGAAGAGTGGACCAACATTCCACAGGCCACAATCAACAACCTGATCAACTCCATGCTAAGGAGATGTGTTGCACTGCGTGAGGCAAATGGTGGTCACACCAGATACTGACTGGTTTTCTGACCCCCCCCCTGCATATCTGTGAAATCCATACTTCAGTGCCTATAAATGTCTTTTTCAAGATAAAACTGCACATTTTAGAGTGGCCTTTTATTGTGACCAGCCTAAGGCACACCTGTGCAATAATCATGCTGTCTAATCAGCATCTTGATATGCCACACCTGTCAGGTGGATGGATTATTTCAGTGCTCACTAACACAGATTTAAACAAGTTTGTGAACAAAATGAGAAATAGGCCTTTTGTGTACATAGAAAAAGTCTTAGATCTTTGCTTTCAACTCGTGAAAAATTGGAGCTAAAACAAAAGTGTTGCGTTTATATTTTTGTTCAGTGTACAAACAATTGTTTTCACAATTGATCTCGGGACCTGTACCTGCCTTGAAATTGCTCCAAGTGACTTCTGCAGATCTGCTTTTTCAGATCCGTGCTGAGCTCCTTTGACTTTCCAATTGTAGTGTTTGTGTCTGAGTCTAATGATCGTATCAAATGAGCCCTATGGGCTCAGAGAAGTCACCAGCTGTAGTCAATCATAATCACTCACAAGAAGTTAAGAGGCCACAAAGATCATTTGATTGACACAACTTTCTACATCACCTAAATTGATCATTCATGTTGCTGTATGTATATTTTTGACCCAGCAGATTTGGTCCCATTTTCAGTAGACCCATAACAAATTCATAAAAGAATCAAACTTCATGAATGTTTTTTGTGACAAAGAAGTATGTGCTCCAATCACTATCACAGAAAAATAAGAGTTGTAGAAGTTATTGGAAACTCTGGACTGCCATGAAATACATGTTCTTTACAAGTGTATGTAAACTTTTGACCACAACTGTATATCCCAGTGAGTGAGTCATCTATTAAAGGGGACATATTATGCCACCAGGTCTGAGTGTGACTAGCCATTGCAAGCCGTTTCACAATTGACATGTGACTACCGTCTAGTGACATCACACGTGGGAATGTCCACCGGGATGTATGATTACTAGATCAGTCTACCAGCCTACCCAGTGGACTACCGACAGGTAAACTGATCTAGTCAGGCAAAACACCATGACTTTTCACTCTCAGGTCTATTGGGGAAAACAGCAGGCAAGATATGCTGTGATATTATTACATAAAAAACAACAATTTAGCTAAAAAAATCTCGAAGGTTTTTTTAATGTATTTATTTATTTTCTGCGCAATCCACACTCCAGTCCTGTTGGTGGCAGTAATGCACCTCTACGCTAATCCTGCAAATAGACACCAAAGAAGAAGAAGAATTGCCACAGGAAACCAAGGCAACCGTAGAAGAAGAAAAGGTAGCTAACTGTAGCTACCAAAGCTAAACATAGATTTCGTGCAGCAGTTATACGAATAGAAAACAAACCAAGCCGTTACGTGAGCATGCTACGACTTTATACGCACTAAAACGTATCGGCTGTATAACAAACGCAACAGAGGTGAGTGATACGGCGGAATTAATATAATATATATATATATGTCTAGCTAATTAAGCTAGCTTATGCTAGTTACACGTAGCTTATCTTAATGATCTCTGGGTTTTGGTGATAATAACGGTAATAGCGCTAACTAGCTGGTCTTATTAGGAATATTGGCAATTCTCAACATCTGATATCCGATTTGGCTTAGTGTAGCTGCTACTTATATCCTAGTTTGGGCGCAGACGCTAAAAGACATGTCAACAAACGTCTGCTAATCTAGCAAGCACCTGCTCATGTTCATGGTAAACAATAGGACGAAGCCGGCCAGGTGCACCCGAGAGCGAAATACTGTTTGAAATATTGTTTGTTGAAACGTCATATATATATATATATATATATATATATATACATATATATATATATATATATACATACATACATACATGTATACATACATACATGCATGCATGCATGTATACATACATACATACATACATGCATGCATGCATGCATGCATGCATGCATTATACATACATACATACATGCATGTATACATACATACATACATGCATGTATACATACATAATGTATGCATACATGCATACATACATGCATACATGCATACATGTATACATACATACATGCATACATACATGTATGCATACATGTATACATACATACATATATGCATGTATACATGCATGCATGCATGCATGCATACATACATACATACATACATGTATGCATGCATACATACATACATACATGCATGTATACATACATACATGCATACATACATACATACATACATACATACATGCATACATACATGTATGCATACATGTATACACATACATACATACATACATACATATATGCATGTATACATGCATGCATACTGTACATGCATACATGCATATTATTGTGTTGTTGAGATAATGTTATGTATTTTTTTGGGACACTCCCACAAGCTGTGTGCTGGTGGTGTCGGTGTAGTACAGTTGGATGAAGGGGCCCTATTATACCACCAGATGTAAGTGTGATTAGCCATTAAGCCGGCCTCACTAAAATGGTTATTGTGACAAGAATTTCCTTCGGGATTAATACAGTTCTATCTTATCGTAACATGACATAAGTGTCGACCTAGATTTATACTGACTAGATCAGTTTACCAGTTGTTACAGTCCGCTAGGTAGTCGGATCTAGTCAGCCCACATCTAGGTGGACACTCCCACTTTTGATGTTATTATGTCACAATTAGGGCTGGGCGATATATCGATATTTAAGATATATCGATATATTTTTAAATAAGATATGGAATTAGACCATATCGCATATATCGATATAGTTGAAATTTGCGCTGTAATACTTGCTTCAGGCAAGCCGCTGATCGGAGCTCTCTGCACTGCTTCCCGCGCCTCGGCCCCGCCCCTCCTCTTTCATGCACAGAGGGGGGAGGGACACTCCGGCACTCTTCAACAAACATGGAGAAAGCAACAACGTCTGCGGAGCGTGCGGAGGAGAGCCCCTTGGTTGGTAAAAGACAAAGCAGTGGCTCAATCATTTGGAGATGGTTCGGATACAAACGATCAGACGAGCGACAAAACCGCGCTATATGTAGGGAGCGCCATAAGCACAGCCAGTGGTGGAAGCACTACGAATCTTTTCATCACGTGGCACCAAGTGCAATATGAAGAGAAGCCACAGGCACAAGCCGTCAAGAACATGTTTATTGAGTTGATAGTCTTTTTCTTGTGCAACTGGTTGAGACTGTTCAGATAAGCTGTTAAGTTAACAAAAAGAAACAGGTAATCTCAAGCTGATGTTTAAAAACGTTTTTCTTAAACTGAGCACTTTATTTTGTTATCTCTTTATATATAAATGCTGCCCTCAGAAAAAGATTGACCTATTTTATTTTATAGGCTAATTTTATTTTATTTATTTTTTTATTTAAATGTGTACCTTACGGAGCTTTGTTATACAGTGTTTATGTTTACATTTTATAGTGAGTTTTCAATAAAACTACTCGTATTTGGCTTTGACTTAACATTTCATTTCACAGCTCTCACTTTGCGGAAAAAATATCGGGATATATATCGTATATCGATATTCAACCTAAATATATCGGGATATGACTTTTGGTCCATATCGCCCAGCCCTAGTCACAATTACAATTTTGAAAACGCTTGTAACGGCTAATCACACTGACACCTGCTGGTATAATAGGACCCCTTTAAACACTCGTGTACGTTATCTCGGGCTACACGTTTACTCAAGTCCAATTAGCATGCCACAGCCATTACATGTGCTAATATGGCAACCGCCATGCTGTGACTGTCTAGATGCAGGCGGGTGCACCTGTAGGCACGCCGATGGCAGCAGCAGGTGCTCAGAGTCGGTCTGAGGATGAGGAGCCCACCGGGAAAAAGGATTTGAAGAGGACAACTACACAAGCCTTTGGCGGTGGCATTCCCAAACGGAGGAGCTCGTCCAGGTTTGATTGCCTCCAATTCCACATGCATTGTACAAATAAAAACATTATTTTAGACAAGCAAGACATTTCTACTGATTGGATGACAGGTTGCTTTTATGGAGATTTACTTTTGCATGAATTATCCCAATTTCACCCTTAGGTCAATTAAGAGGAAGAAGTTTGATGATGAGCTGGTGGAAAGTAGCCTTGTGAAGTCATCAACCAGAGTCAAAGGCCCACCTGTCATAGAGCCAATCCGGTGTTCGGGGAGTGAGCCTTCGTCCAACGAGAAAAAGAAGGTAACTTTAGACTGCACGAATTGTCTTAAAGGTGCTATGTGTAACAATTGTACTGTACTAAATCAGAAAATGACCATTATATGTCATCAGTGATTAAGGAAACCTGCTTAGTCGAAATACTGGCTTCTTCAACAACAATGCTGCAGCCATTGTGTAAATTTCCATTCTGGGTCTGAACGTCTGTTTTTATTTTGGATTCACTGTTTTCCGAGTTGATTCTGCCCACTGTCCAACACCCTGGGTTGCCAGATAGAAAA
Organism: Coryphaenoides rupestris; assembly: GCA_002895965.2. Lineage (NCBI taxonomy): Eukaryota > Metazoa > Chordata > Actinopteri > Gadiformes > Macrouridae > Coryphaenoides > Coryphaenoides rupestris. The sequence continues at coordinate 153,827 of PIJE02000998.1, read as the reverse complement.
TGCTGCACTCTGCTCGTCTTATGCTCGTGTTCGTTCAGTGTCCTCAACTTGGCAACACACATGAGCTTTGAGTCTGGGGAGGAGGTGGTAGAGGTCGGAGACAACTCTCTCCAATATTGTGAATTTGGACTGCAGTACCAACATTTGTATATGATGTTACATTGTTATAGCGCCTTTTAATTATAGTGCACAAGTATACTAAAAAGACAGACGTTCAGAGCTTTTTGATATTTTAACATTTCATCAACATTTTCAAACCCCCCATGTCAGGTGACAAAATCCAACACTACACTAATGACCCCCCTCACCATGGTTGTCACCCCCCCGCCCATCACCAAGCGGGTGAAGAAGAGCAAGCAGCCGCTGCAAATCACAAAAGACCTCGGCCGGTGGAAACCCACCGACGATCTCCTGCTCATCAACGCTGTTCTGCAGGTGAGTGCTCCGGATAACGAATGCTGTTGTCCTGGAGGCAAAGCAAGGCCTCGTAAGATAACATTTGAGCAACGATAGAGGATTGATCTGGGCAGTTGAACTAATATTGTGGTTGTCTCCGAACTCCGAAGTTTTCCTCTTATAAACCTACATTGAACTGATGTATTGCTGCTGTGAAAACGTCTGTATTGACATTGTGTCACGCTGTCTCCATGGATACATGAGACTGTGTCAACACAGTACTGCCATGACACATGCCCTCTTGTGTGTCCCCCAGACCACAGACCTCACCTCCGTCCATCTGGGGGTGAAGTTCAGCTGTCGCTTCACCTTCCGGGAGATCAAGGAGCGGTGGTATGCACTGCTCTACGACCCGGTCATTTCAAAGTAAGAGTGTCGCGTTATACAGCTCTAACACGTCCCTCCTCCTCCTTCTTCTTCTTCTTCTTCTTCTACTGTTACATATTTACACTCAATTTTGGTTCTTTTTCTTTCCTGTTTTGCCGACGCAAGACTGGCGTGGCAAGCCATGCGGCAGCTCCACCCAGAGACCATCGCAGCCATCCAGAGTAAAGCCCTCTTCAGCCAGGCCGAGGAAGCCCTGCTGGCCAAGATTGGCTCGGTACATGTCGTAAATGTCATAAAGATCTCTAGATACAGTAATGATCGCACTCTGCCTATCTTCATATCAAACTCTGGGACATGATAACAAACTCTGGGACATGATAACAAACTAACAAACAAACGTTGTAAACTTAAAGCTTGGGTTTGACTAAAGGGTTGGCCTATCATGCTGGCAGGGCAGGTCAATTGAGAAATGTGTTATGCTTTATTATATGATAATATGATACAATGCTTTTTTGGTATTTAAATCATGTAAACTTGCATACAGCTAAATGTGCGGAACTACACAATGCTTGTTCAACTCATATGAACAGTAGCAGCATTGAACAATTCTATTGAAAACCTTCTGGTTCTTTGTGAGGCTGATGTGTCTCCAAATCGAAAGTGGTTGTAGTGCAACAATAAGGAGAGCTATTGTATATACATGTTTGAGAACGGTTTCACATTTTCAACATTCATGGCAGTTAAGATGACGTGAATGACAATAAGGATGTGGACGTCACCACAAACTGGAATAATCATCAATAATTAACAGCAATAACAACAACAGCGATTAGATTATACTGGTACAGTTATTAAATAACTTTTATAGAAAGTAGCCATGGAATGTGTTAAATACAAATCTGTATTCATTATATTTTGCAGTCAATGCATTAGATGACTGATGTCTTCCCTACTGCACAGACCAGTCAGCCTAAAGTGGAGATGTTCCAAGAGCTCCTGAGCAAGTACCCCAGTGTGTTCCACCCGGCCCGCAGCCCCAAGAGCCTGCTGCTGCACTGGCAGCTGCTCAAGCAGTACTACCTCCTGGAGGACCAGAGTGGTGCGAATAATCTTATCCCTCCCCCCCATAGCCCCACTATTGATGTTTTGAAGTGTAGTAGTTACTATAGCAGTATTTCACTAATTAGGGGCTATCCCATGGCTAAAACACATCATTTGTGGAATTGGAATTGAATGAAGATGGGGAGTCTTGGAAATAAAACTGGCTAACCAGTGCGTTAATTAATTCAGGCGACTCTTAATAGCGCCATATAGCCATGTAGGATGCCTAATGATCAGGATGATCTCGCTGGCTTTGTTTTACAGTGCAGCCCCTCCCGAAGGGAGACCAAGTCCTTAACTTCTCTGATGCTGAGCAGATGGTTGATGAGGCCAAATTAAAGTAAGAGAATCACATAGCTCCATGTGTTCATTTAATCCTCTTTTTTTGTTGTTGTTGTTGTTGTTGTTGTTGCACCTGGTTATTTCAGAAAACCGAGTTGAATGCATCTTATAATGTATATAAATGAATATTATAATGTAGTGTGCTCACCAGTTGTTTTGTGCTTTTTACCTAGGGACAGCAGGGATGAGGTGTTGGAGCATGGTAAGCGTTCACGTTCTTCAGCAAATGCAATGTAGAAGACCTCCTGGGTTGGGTTAACGTCTTTTAAATGTAGGACATTATGGAATGGCTGACACCACGGGTTGTTTGGATTCCTACGTCTTATCCATTTGGCTAATAGATTACATTACTTAAATGGCCTCTGGCTTCTCTATTATTATGAACAGTTAACTTCTGTTCTATGCTGTGATATAATGTCTGCTATTCCCCTGCTAACCTACATATTCGCCTTGTATGGCACATCTAACAGTAAGGTTAATTCCTTCAATGTTTGCTCTTTATAACTCTGGATGATTGAATTCCCCCCCAGAGCTGATGATTTCAGATCGGCACCAGAAGAGAGAGATCAGACAGTTGGAGCAGGAGTTGCCTCGCTGGCAGGTGCTGGTCGACAGCATCACTGGTGCGTAGGCTCCTGTGTACCACAGGCTGGTTCACCCCCACCACCACCACCCAATATATATTTTACACACCCAAGGCAGTGGTTCTTCATCCAGTGGTGGTCGTTGTGCTGCTTTTTGCAGGAATGAACGTGCCAGACTTTGACAACCAAACCCTGGCGGCGCTGCGAGGTCGCATGGTCCGCTACCTCATGCGCTCCAGAGAGGTACAGACACACTCGGTGAAGACGCACAGTGTTGTGAATTCACCCCTTTTTTGTTCATAGTCAGTCATGCGCCATCTGTGTCTGAAATTGTCCAGATCACCTTGGGCCGAGCGACCAAGGACAAACAGATCGATGTGGACCTGTCGCTAGAAGGGCCTGCCTGGAAGATCTCGAGAAAACAAGGTGATCTTCTTCAATTCATGCTGCTGTAATATGGCCACATAATATGCCTTTTTCCGTGAATATACCCTGGTTTCATGCTGGATATTATTTATCAATATAACACTGCACTTATCAATGTGGCGCCCCAGGCATTTGCCTATATTGACCACCGCTGCAATCCCTGACTCTCTGTCTGTGTCTATATCTTAACATTGACTTTTGCAGGAATTATCAAGCTGAAGAATAATGGCGATTTCTTCATAGCCAATGAGGGTAGAAGGCCGATCTACATTGACGGCAGACCGGTTCTGTCGGGCAACAAGTGGAAACTAAACAACAACTCTGTGGTCGAGGTAGGTAATGGGCATTGACTGTCTGAAATAAACACTACATCCGTTATTCTATTGTACTTTTGTTTAAGGGCGTGTTTGTATCTGTTCAGATTGCAGGGCTCCGATTCGTCTTTCTCATCAACCTAGAACTGATTTCACTCATTAAAGCGGAAGCGGCCAAGATGACCCAGCAGTGACCCCTGCAGCTCAAGAATGGAAATACATGCTGAGGCCATTGGCTCCAGGACAAAGAGAGCGTGATTAACAATAGCCTTGATAACGACCATCGGTGGCATCAAGAACTTTTAATCTACAGAGAGCATTTTATGGACCTAAAGCGGGGATTTTGGGCAGCTCAGACAGCTCGACTGTCTCCCGGAGCAAGAGAGTCACGTGGCGATTTTTCATACTACCATGGTTTAACTAGTAATTTTCTGTATTTTTTTCCTGGATATTAAATTGTATTTAAACAGCATTGTTGTCTAAATTGAAACAACTTGCAAATATATGCGCTAGCTTGGCTTTGTAAGTTCTCAATTAAAAACCAAAATGGAAAAAGTGACCATATTGCAATAGATCTCTGCAATAGCGGCATACTCTACAGAGGACCAGTAGTGCCAAGTATATTTATTATTGTAATATTTTTGGCTGTGGTGCCGTTTTGCCAGGGTTTTTGTTTTTTTATCTGCTTAGAGGACATTTGAACACTGGCCAAAAAACATGATTCATTGTTAATGCATCCAAAGTATTTGCTGTGTGGGACGTTTGGGGAAGCCAGTGATGTGAAGGCTGCTGTATCCCACATAATGACACATATTTGAAAGACACCCATTTCAAGTGGAGCTTATTGGACTTGTTTTTACACCTACTAGTAGTAGTATCCATTACTGGCAAAGGGTGAATAATACCTTATCAGCGAGGCAACGTAGGCCCCGTCTTCGGGGGGGACATTTCGGGGTGTCTCAGCAGCGACCCCTGGTGTGTCACGTCGATATTGCAAATAAAATAATTACGAAATCGGGCCGGTACATCGAAATAGATGGCGAGGTATTCCGCCCTATTCATTGTGTGCCATTGTATTGCGGATAATTGCAGTTCACCATTACACTCCCAATAATATGTCCAAAACGTGGACGTGCTAAACCATGCTTCCCACAGTGTTGGTGGGTCTTGGGCCCGTTTGTAACAGTAGCGTCATAGCGCTGTTGAATGCAGCTTCCGTCCACGTGGTTCAGCAGTAGGACGGCCGGTCTGCTTCACGCTGATTGCGGCTCCTGTCCTCCCCGCGGGTCGCATCGTTGACTATCAGCAGCAGCAACACGCGGATCTACGCGATACAGGTCAGTGACGCATTCTGTTTGCGATGCAACATAGAAATAAGTGTGTGTACATTTTGTTCTGTTGCCATATTATATGATTTTACCATATATTGATTGACCTGTGAAATTGTGTCGGGTTAGTCGTGGCGAAAATACTTGCAGCAATTAAAGTGAGTGATTACTGACTAGGAGGCCTGTTGATCGTGCAATTCTCAATAGCAGTTTTTAATGACGTGCAAAATGCTGATTGATTTAGTCCAGTTGTGTATAGTCGCAAATAGTTTTTAAACCTAGACCTTCAAGTTGATGAATAAAGATGTAAAGTCGACTGAAACATCGATGTGAAGATTCTAGTGTGAAATTAAAGAATGTGAACGCATGCTTTAATTTGAAAGACAAACTTTTAGACACAACGGTGGTTAAATGGACATAATAGGCCCAAATGTTCATAAACAAACACACATATAAACACAAACATTTTTAAACAACTAGAACAGAGCTGGTTGCTAATTATATTTACAGGACATCCAATATTGCATCTTAAAACCCCCTTGCCTCTATACAAACCAACAACATAGAAACCCAAGCCAAATGTGTATGTATGTATTATTATATATATATATATATATATATATATATTCGTTTCCTTCCTATATACGCGGTAGCATTTTACAAGTAGTGATAATCAGACTAATCTCATGGCTGATAGCTGCTGCTGCTGCAAATCTCTGAGGCTTCTGCCACCTGTCAGCTCTAGTGGGGTTAATGTGTCTCTTAAACTTAAACATTAGCTGAATTGACACTTCTTCTGTTGTTGAATACAACCATATATTTACATATTTTAGTTTTTCCCTCCAGATTTTAAAAGGTTAAGACTGGTATGAAACAACAGTCCTTTAATCAAAATGTGTCAGCCACAACATGGCTTATGTCTTTCAGAAGAGATCATTAAGGTATGCCTTGAAAAAATTTGTAATAAAAGAAAGTATCATGCGTTAGTTTCCCCACCCAAGTTATTTTTCTGACAAGACATTGCATACAGAAAGAGAGTTACAACACGCCCTCCTCAGTATGACAACCGTTTTGAATTAGGGCTGGGCGATATGGCCCAAATCTTTAAATGTAAATATGAAACGGTAGCCGATACCAGCATTGTTATAATGACCTGGAAGCAAACTAGTTTGACCAGGCCCCACTGTCTCACTCCACCTTGAAGGTGTTATTGTGTGTTTCCTTTTGTAACACAAACTTTATTTGGCTCACTGTAGGCTCATGTTTGTATTTTTGTAATGAGTGGCTGTCGGATTCCACAGGTTAAAAGGCTCCTTGGTTTATATGTGTAACATGTACAAATTGTTTAACATGGCAAGAAAGTTCCTGCTGCCGTTGGTCTGTCAGCTTTAACTACTGAGCAAACAGTCTGTTTGCATTCTACTGTAACTATAGAAACTGTAATCGTGTCATGTGACTTCTCCTCGGTAGCCTTGTAAAGCCGACCTGCTGTTTACTTAGGTTTCTGTTCCTCAATGAATATCATCAATCTCCAGATAGATCGGCATGATGGACTCACAATGCTGTTAGCTTAGTGTGTCAATGTTTTGTACATGTGTTGAATCTCTCCTCAGAACATCAATGCAATGCTGCTTCTCCGACGCTGTCGAAGGCTGACCTCGGTGCTGTGCCCTGTCCAGGCTCAAAGGTACACTCAGGACAAATTGGACAAAGTGTACTCATTAGTAAAGCTTTATTACACGTGAAGGTTTATGATACATTAAAAATGGTATCTCTATGATCATAGAGATGCCATTTTTAACGTGTGATCGCTATGATCTATTGCCCCGTAAATCACTCAAGCCCTAATCTATACGGAGATCCTGGAATATTACAGTAAATACGTTCCGGCATTTTGCTGGACTGTACTTATACTTATACTCGGAATGCCGGCGTTCCGGAATCAGAGGCGTGACACGTAACATGACGGCGTCTAGTGTGACATAACAGAATTGTGCTTTTTTTCCTCGCTGTGCTCATTTATATTATTAAAGTCAAGGTCAAAGTGTTTTATTGTCACATGTTCTTCATAACACAGGGCCATTCTGAACAGTGACAGTACGCAAAGAAGTAGGCAAAAAAGATAAAATAGCAAGAAGCAGAAATATGGCATATGGAATGTCAGAGCAGAAATATACAAAATATACAAAAAAGATGTATGTATTGTGGCAGCCGGCCACTGGGGAGAATAAGAGGAGAGCTATGGAAACATTATTGGGGACCGAAGTTCCCAATTCGGCCCCCAGAGAGAGCCCGTGAGACATGGGCTTTGAGACAGGCAATCAGCGGGATTGGAATTGGCTGCGCCTCGTTAAAGGAACTTGGCGGCAGCTAATCAATGCCCTGCCTGCAGGACATAAATAGGAGAGGACCTGGGTGGTGGAGAGAGTCGAGGAGAGCGTGGTGGAAGTGGAAGAGGTCGACATCAGAGTGGAAGAAGTGGACGTGGAAGAAGAAAGGGAGTGAGTGACTGGATATCGAAGATTGCTCTGTGCCCGGGTTGGATAAGTAGAAGGAGAAGTTGGGTGTGTGCCTTGACCTTTGAACATCTGAGAACCCGTCTTCGTGTATCGACCATCGCCTGCCTGACCGAACCCAAGCCCAACCCTGATCTGTATAAGACTTCTTCCCGGGGTACCACACCCTGCTTACGGACTACGATGACTATCTGGATTAAGACCTTGGCACTGCTATTAACCCTACACTTTCCCTCCCCATTACCGTATATAAAAGTTGTATTTAATTGAAACCCTGGTGTGGAACTCAGTTATTATTTTCAGTCACGTGAACACTCGTCACCCCCCTGAGTGTGTCACATATGGTGGCGAATGCGGGCACAGAATTCTGACAAAAAATAATAATTCATCCACACCAAAAGCCAGGGACTCCAAGGATATAGCTGCAATGGTCGGCTACAAGCAGAAAGGGAAAGCAGTTGCGGAGAAGTCCAAGGTGGCCAGCGGGGAGACCAAGTTGAGCTCCCAGCTCTGCAAGCAGGAGCAGGAGATGAATGCCCTACTGGCCCAACAGGAGAACCTCAAGGGGGGCGCTGGAGCACCGCAGGCAGCGGAGGACCCGTAGCTCCAAGTCGAGCAGAGCCGGATCTGGGAGCTGGTCCAGGCCCTAGTCGGAGGAGGGGGTCTGGAAGAGCTCCAGACCCAAATCCAGGGCGGGGGGAGGAGCGCTGAGCCCCAGACCGGCTGCTAAAACCGGCGTCCCGGACCCCGGGGCTCACAAGGGCGCCAAAGAAGAGGCAGAGATGGGGGCTCCCGTGATGCCTGAGACCAGGGCCCAGGACGGCGTTCCCCCCGTCGCTACCAGCAAGAAGAAGAAATCTGCCAAGAAGCAGAGTGCTGAGGCTGCTGCCAGGGCTGACCCACAGGTCCAGGAGAGAGAGCGAATCATCTCTCTCCAGGAGGAGGCCTCCGTGGCAAAGGACAAGGTGAAGCAGCTCAGCCAGGAGCTGCAGGTGGAGAAGGAGAAGGCGGACCAGGTGGAGGCCATGATGAAGGAGCTGGGGGCCATGCAGGCTACAACCCAGAGTGGATACCAGGGGCTGGAGGCCATGCAGATCAAGATGAGGGAGCAGCTGGAGGGCCGGATCAGTCGGCTGCAGCAGGAGAATAGCATCCTGAGAGACGCCTTCAGCTCCGTGGCCAACCAGATGGAGAGCATGCACTCTGCAGAGATGGAAAAGGTGCGCTCTGAGTACGCGGGGCTGCGGGAGCAGCTGGATGCTGAGCAGAAGCGTAACCGCCAGCTGCAGGACACGCAGAAAAAGGTGCAGGAGCTGCACACTGAAAGGGACTCCCTGTCGGCCCAGCTGGATGCTGAGCAGAAACGTAGCCGTGAGCTGCAGCAGGCCTGGGAGCAGAGCCAGCAGGCCCACATCGTGCTGCAGAAGGACTGCTACGGCAAGGAGACCGAGGTGTCGGCGCTGCGGCAGGACCTCAAGGTGCAGGGGGTCCTGGCCCAGGAGGAGCTGGCGGCCAAGCGGGACCCATCAGACGGGCCTGGAGAGCCAGATCAAAGGCCTGGGGCAGAGCCGGGCCTCTCTGGAGCAGGAGCTGGCTGCACGAAGCCAGCGGCTCCAGCAGCAGGACCAGACCCTGCAGGAGCTGCAGAGACAACAGAGTGTCTCTACGGAGGAGCTGGGGAAAGAGAGGAGTCGGGAGGAGCTGGTGAAGGCCCAGAGGGCGTTGGAAGGCACCAGCTCCAGGTTGACCTCCGAACTCAAAGTGTTGACCGCGAAAAGCCAAAAGGAGCTGCCCGGCCTGCAGGAGGCCCAGCAGCGTTTGATCCAGCAGAAACTGGAGGTACAGGGCCAGCTGGAGGCAGCGCAGGCTGGCCTGCAGCGGGAGCACCAGGCCACCCGGGATGCCGTAGCCCAGCGAGAGGAGCAGGCCCTGGGACAGGCCAAAGAGCTCCAGGCCCAGCTGACGGCTGAGCAGGGCCGGAGGCGGGACGAGGCGGGACGAGGCGGGCCGAGGCACGGGGCGCAGACGGACAAAGAGTCTGGAGAAGCTTAACGCAGAGCTGATGGCGCAGGCGGACGCGCACCGCAAGCGCGACAGAGACCGGCCAGGAGAGCCTAGACTTCGGGGCCGGTCCGGAGGGGCGTGTCCGACCACCACCGGAGCGCGGGAACCGAGAGGAGGAGGTGCAGGGAGCCGAGTGAGATGCTCGGACAAACCGGGAGGAGGTGCAGCAGAGAGGAGTGCAGCAGCGACCCCGGGAGGAGTGCAGCAGGCGACCCCGGGCGGAGTGCGCGGGAGGAGGAGTGCAGATGAGCCGGAGGGGTGCGTACAGGGTACCGCTCCAGAGTGCCTCCGAGGCCGTTCGAGGAGGGGATCCCCCGGCGAGGGGAGAGACGCCCCAGGGGGCGGGGAGGGGGCCGACCTGGGGGACAGGTTCACCCTGGGCCCCGCCGATGACGTGGCCCCACTGGCGGAGCCCCTGGCTGCGAGATGCGGCTCGACCCGGATGGAGGACGTCAGCCTCACCGGGAGCTGGCTGGGCCGACCTGATCCGGGGGACCGAAGAGACGGAGAGGGCCTTCCAAGAGATAAAGGACGCCCTCTGCTCAGGTCCAGGGTTGGTGACCCCGGAGTTCCCAAAGATCTGTATGAGACTTCTTCCCGGTGTACCAGACCCTGCTTACGGCCTACGACGACTATGTGGATTAAGGACTTGGCACTGCTATTAACCCTCCACTTTCCCTCCCCATTACCCTATATAAAAGTTGTATTTCATTGAAACCCTGGTGTGGAACTCAGTTATTATTTCACGTGAACACTCGTCACCCCCATGAGTGTGTCACAGTATCCAGAGTATTTAAATATAGCATAGCGGATAAGGCATACTGTATGTATCCAGTAGTTATACATGTACATTTAAAGTGATCAATGAGATTGGTGTTGCTGGTCGAGAAGCCTGATGGCCTATTAAGGCTGATACATACTCCGCAAGAACAGAGAAATTTGTTCGTTTTCTCGAGGTGGCAAGAACAAGAACAAAGTTTGTTCTGGCCAGGACATTTCATACTTCACGAGAAACTGAACAAACAAAACAAAAAAAAATGACGTCATTCTTTTCTCACAGCCCTGGGAGAGAGAACAAATTTCTCTGTTCTTGCGGAGTATGTATCAGCCTTTACATTTATCATATACAACACGTTGAAGCGAGGCATGTCGATTGTGCGATCAGAGAAATGTTGGAGGAGAAATTGAAGAGATTGAGTTAATCCACATGCATAGCCTGTCATGGAAACGCCGCCCCCATCCCGGCATTCCAGCGTACCCCTTTTACACATCGATCCGGCTTTGTTCCTGCTGCTGGAGTAAAGAAAGCGACCCTCCCGTTCCCTGTTTGGCTACATTTATACGGCAATATTTCTGCAAGCAAACCTGCAGTGTAAGAGGGGCTACAGTTTGGTCTCCGTTGACTTTAGTATCACACAGACGACCAATACTTTGACAGAATGTATGACATGGCAGGGTTGTTTTTCCGAGTCACACTCGGGTCTTCAGTCATTGATATGGAAATGTTCTTAAAAGTTAATGATTATCCAGCATTATCAAGGAGCTCCCTCCCGTATCAGTGGGCTTCTGCTTTATCAGCCATCACTTGTTTGTTTAGCCTTTCCTTAAGCCACCACCTTTGATAAGAAGCCTTGTCTGATCAATCAAGTGTGGGTGTGTGTGCATTTGTGTGTGTGAGTGAGAAACATAGGCGTGTTGTATCGTCGTTTGCTTTTTTGGCATTATTGTTCCAATAAGTCTGTGTAGTTTTATTTATTTATATACATTTAAAAAAACTACATTTTTGGAAGCTTTATTGGATCAATAATGCCAAATAAGTAAATTGTTTTAGTTGATGTATCTATTACATTCATGTTTTCTTAAAGATACAAAACACAACTCTAAACTCCTTACCTATGCTGTGTTTTTTTCGCCGTTCCTTGAATAGCAAACGTTCCTTGAATAGCAAAACTGTACTGTCATGTATTTTTAGATGTGGGCCAGCAGCCCCTCCTGCGGCCTCGTGTGCGGGGGCCCTGTGGGGCAGCAGGACCAGCAGCAGTAGCAGCGGTGGAGGAGGTGGAGGTGGGGACCAGCAGTACCAGCATCACACCCAGGACCCACGCTGGAGGCCCACCCTGGCTGGACTGCTGGCTGGGACCGGCGCTGTCCTGGCTTACGGGCTCCACTACCACCAGGTCCGATTGTTTGCAATCGCACAGATCTGTACTTTTCAAATTAATGTCAGAAATGTCAAGACCATAAATGGGGAAAAAAAAGCAACTATAAACAAATCCGTTGCTTCAAACAGTAGCTTTTTCTGTCAAAGATTGTCCCGAGTACAAACATGTACTTGGGACTTTGTGGAACAAAACGTGGGTTGAGACGGCAGATTACTTATATAAATAGAAGAGAAATGTTATCTGCTAAGTCAAGCAATTAGTGAAACAAACAGAGAAACAATTCAGTGATTCATGTACATTTCATAACCATCAGCACCTTGTTGCTTCTACAGCATTTCTGAAGTGTCTGCCATGCCCTTTGAGTCATACCAAAAAAAAAAAGCTGTCTGCAGTAGTTACAGCAAGGGAATTAGTGTTCATACCTATAACTTAACTGTAAACGCTTATGACCCAGAAGTAGATGTTCTTATTAATTCTTATTCATTAGAAGATGTTTTTTGTAATCTACAACCATCACATTTGCTCAAACTATAATCCTGCCGCATGGTGTTCTGCTGTGCAGGCGGAGCGGCCGGTCACCACCACCACCACCACCCCCACCACTGTCACCATCACCACGGAACCGACCGGCACCACCAAGCCCCCGCTGCCCGTCTTCAGGCAGGAGGAGGTGGCCAAGCACAGCTCGCTGGAGGCCGGCGTCTGGGTCACGTACCAGGGGAGCGTCTATGACATCACCGAGTTTGTGGCCATGCACCCCGGTGGGGACAAGATCCTGCTGGCGGCGGGCGGGGCCCTGGAGCCCTTCTGGGCGCTGTACGCTGTCCACAGCCAAGAGCATGTGCTCAACATCCTGTCTGAGTACAAGGTGGGTGGGCTGCTGCTGCTGGCCAATCAGCTTCCACGTGTATACATCACATGATGGCCAATTAGCAAGGTTACGGTTCTAACCCTGCTGTGAATGGGCCTCTGCGTTATGACCTACCTCAGGGCCAGGAATAAATATAGTTGGTTGAACGATATTCATGGGAATTTATTTATGTGGAATCACATACTTCTCCATCCACGCACAATATTTATTATTTGTATTTATTTTATTTTGACTACTGCTGCTCGTTGTTGCTTTATGGTTGCTTTGACATATAATTAATCTTTTCAGTGGGAGTTTTTGAGTTTTTGAGTGTGTCAGGACTGGTAAACTGCAAATGAATTGCCCTTCTTGGGATTAATATTACTGTGTCTGAACTGAACTGAATATACTAGCTAAACTATATTTGTAACGTCACGTCCTGGCTCAGAGGAGATGACAAATATGGAGAGACACACACAGTCTTAGTTTAAAAGTACAATTATTTATTGAATAAACTTAATAAGAAATGCAATCAGTAAATCAGTAGTCAATCAGTAGTGTACGTGTGAGTGGGTGATTGAGAGTGTATGTGTAGGTGGGTTAGTGTATCAACCTAATATAACCAAAATCATACAACCAAAGTAACAAACCAGCCCATGGCCCAAAGACCAGACAATTAGGACCTGATGCCACTGGTCTGTCTGGAGTGGAGAGCCACACCTAGCCAGGTGCAAGCCATTCCCCCTAACGAGCAGCTCCCACTCCAGGCAAACAGTAACAGGAAACTGCAGATGGCAGGAACAGGAACAACCTGTCATAAGCAGGATGGCCCCTAGAGGTCATCACACCCCCCCTTTAAGAAAGAGGTACCACCTCTGACCCTGGAAGGTCTTTTTATCAGAAAGAGTGAAGGAAATCTGTGCATTTGTAACACCTTCCGGTCTCTACTCTTATACGGTCATGCCATTTGGACTGCGCAACGCTCCAGCCACCTTTCAAAGACTGATGAACAAGGTTGTACGGGGGCTGGAGTGTTGTGCAGTCTATTTGGATGACGTGGTCATTTTTAGTGACACATGGGACGAACATCTTGAGAGAGTACGGGCTTTGTTTGATAGGCTAATTTGGGCACGTCTCACTGTTAATCTGGCCAAATGTGAGTTTGCAAAAGCTACAGTTACCTATTTGGGAAAGATTGTGGGCCAGGGGGAAGTTCGTACCATTCAGGCAAAAGTAATGGCCATACAAGAATTTCCTGTTCCATCTACAAAGTGGGAATTGCTGCGCTTCCTGGGGATGGCTGGGTATTACCGGGGATTTTGTGCCAATTTCGCTTCTGTGGGGGCCCCTCTTACTGACTTGCTGAAGGGGGATGTTAAATATATTTGGACTCCTGTCTGTCAGCAGGCTTTTGTAGAGTTAAAAAACCCATTGTCTTCGGCCCCAGTACTTGCAGCTCCCCGGCTGGACCTGCCCTTCAAGTTGCAGGTGGATGCAAGTGATGCTGGGGCAGTTTTGTTGCAGTCGGATGAGAAGGGGGTTGAGAAACCGGTCAAATGACCAAAGTGTCTTGCTAAAATGTCTGGCTATTAAATAACTTGCTGTTCACCTGTCATTTCTCCATTCCAGCCTGCAGTCCCAATCTCATGGTCTCTTAATTAAATGTGCTTCTTTTGGATCCAAAGTTGCTGGGTCATGAGGATGGGAAGTGTTGGTGAGGTAATGGGAGATGATGGGGGAATATTGCATGTTTAATAATAATTTAATAATTAATAATAATATAAAGTGTTTGGGTTGTTGGCAATTTCTAGTAAAATAAGGGTTAATGGTTAAGAAAAATTGGATTATAAAATGTACATTTGGATTATGGAAAAAAATAAAATAAAGTTTGTTGTATTAAGAAGATCAGATTTTCTTACATATTTAGCCGCCCGCACCTGATCAATACAATCTTCCTTCCTTGGAAGAGGGAAGGAATCTGGCTTTGTTACTGCATTAACCTTTCTAAAGTCATTGCAGGGCCTGAATGTAGAATCAGGTTTTCTGACTATGAGACAGAGAGAGGCCCAGCTGGATGTAGAGGGTACAGCCAGACAATTTTCCAACATGTATGTTACTTCTGAATCAAGCACTTTACGCTTCTCTGGAATAACTTGATAGAACCTTTGAGTGATGGGCTTTGCATCCCCAACCTCAACATCATGTTCTATCAGGTTAGTGCATGTAGGGGTGTCCGAGAACAGACCAGGATAATGTTTCACAATCTCGACCAGTTGTTTACACTTATTCTCATCTAAGTGGCCAAACAGTGTATTTAAGTTTGCCAGAGTTTCAGAATTTTTAAGTCGAGGTTGCAACACACCATCACCGGTCATCTCTACCTCCTCCATTACAGCTGTACCGACTATCAGAACTGGGTCACCCTGAACATCTTTATTGGAAGGTTCACATGCATAATAAGGTTTGAGCAAATTCACATGACAGAATTTTACAGATTCTTTTACCCAGCATTTCAATTTGGTAATTTTGTTCTGAAACCCGACAGACTACATTGCAGGGACCAAAGAACTTTGCCTGAAAAGGCGATTCAACAATAGGCAACAGAACCAAAACCTGGTCGCCAGCACTAAACTCGCATCACTCTACTTTGCAGACAAACAGCCGCTTCATTTTCTTTTGCGCAACTTGCAAATTTTGTTTTGCCATTTCCCCAGCCTCATATAGTCTTTGCCTAAATCCATTGACGTAGGTCATCAGATTCTGTGGGGGATCAGATGTGACCCACTGATCACGAACCACAGACAAGGGACCACGGACAGTGTGTGCAAAGACAAGTTCATTTGGACTGAAGCCTGTACTTTCTTGGACAACTTCTCTAGCAGCTAAGAGGAGCCATGGTAAGCCCTCCTGCCAATCTGTATTTAACTCAGTGCAGTAGGCTCGCAGCAACGATTTTAACTGTTGATGAAAACGCTCAAGCGCCCCTTGGCTCTGCGGATGGTATGCTGAGGACTTGTTGTTATGTGTCACATGAAGTTGTTTGAGAACTTAGGCGAACAGCCGCGATGTAAAGTTTGACCCTTGGTCAGTCTGTATAATTTTGGGGTTTCCAAACACTGATATGAACTGGCTGATAGCCTTCACCACAGACTTAGCAGTGATGGGTTCGCAGTGGATAAGCAGCCGGGTATCTTGTTGACTGACACATTATAGTTAGCAAATAAGAACAACCTGACTTGGACCGAGGAAGAGGTCCCACACAATCAATTATCAGGTGTTCGAATGGCTGACTCACTGCAGGAATTGGATACAATGGAGCCGGTTTTATGGTTTGATTGGGTTTGCTTGTAACCTGACAAGTATGGCATGTTTTTATGTACCTTGATACATCACGTTTTACACGTGGCCAAAAGAAGTTCTGGAGCACACGATGGTCGGTCTTCTTTACGCCCATATGACCTGCAACATTATCGTGAGCTGTCTGAATTACTGACGTCCTAAATTTCTCAGGTAATACAATTTGTACAATAGGATCACCACTGAACTCCACCAGCTCTGAACGAGAAACACAAATATCAGTTGGCACAGTTATTTAAAACTTCTTCATCATTCGTCTGAGCAGCAGCCATGGCCCGAGTCACAGCACATACTGTAGACACTGTTTGCTCTGGTTCATTCACACATTGTGGCTCTGAAGCACGGACTACAGCGACTGGCTAGTCTGGTGCAATGACCTCTAAATGATTAGAGAGTTACGACCTGTCAAAATGATCTTATCATTTTGCATTGATACACTACGTGCATCAACTCCCCTGGAGGATCTAGAGAGGGATCACATGTGAATTCTGTGTGAATGACTCTAGAGATGTTTGTGTAAATCATCCGGCCACATACGACCATCAGGTACCAGATCGTTTCCTAACAGTATGTCAAATCCCCTTACTGGCAGTTCTGCACGAACAGCCACCTCCACGTCCTTCTGGAAGAAACCACATGTCAAGGACATTTTATGCACAGGAACAAAAAGGGTTTTAAGGCCCAAACCTCTAACTGGGACACAACCCCCTGTGTCTGAATGTGGAGAAAAAGGCAATACAGCCTCTCTCACAAAGGTGTGCATTGAGTCCCTCAACACTCTGACTGGGACTTCTTTATTGCTCCCAATAAGCTTTACAAAGCCATCAGACATGAACATTGCATAACCTGAGTCAATATCAGATCTAGCCATTGGTTTCATTTTCATTTGGAAAGGTGCTACCAGCTCTGTAGCTCGAATCACAGACTTGTGTACTGGTGCCGCTAAACCTGCTGATTTAATGTGGAAAGATTTACTTTTACCATTTAGCAAAGAACATTCTTTTTTCCAATGACCCCTTACACGACAGTAATAACGTACCTCGGGCCCATTTTTCCCATTAAGCCGTGGTTCAAACTTTTGAGACCAACTTGGTGTCTGAGGTTTCTCCCTGTGGAAGTGGGACTTTTCACCCTGGAAGTGGGATTTCCCACTACTATACCGCTCCCCAAAGATACGTTTATGAGTTAACACATACTCATCAGCTAATTCTGCTGCTTCACTGGGAGTAGTAACTTTGCGCTCATTTATGTAAGTTGCTATGTAATCTGGCACAGCCTGTTTGAGTTGTTCTAGTACAACCAGATCACATAACTTGTCAAAGGTCTTTACACCAGCTGAAGAACACCAGCAATTAAAATGTAAGACCAAATCCCTAGCAAATTCTACATGAGTTTGTTTTCCCGTTTTGCGGCAGCTTCTGAAACGTTAGCGGTACGCCTCGGGCACCAATTCAAAGGCTTTCAAAACGGCTGCTTTTACCTTAGCATATATTTTGCAATCTTTTGTAGATAGAGAGGAATACACCTCTTGTGCTTTGCCTGTAAAGATGCACTGTAGCATAAGTGTACGCTCCTCATCTGGCCAACCCCTGGTATCAACCACACGCTCAAACATACAGAAAAATCAACATCATGATCATTGAACTTTGGTATTAACTTTAGGTTTTTAGCAACATCAAAAAGAGCAGAAGAGGCCTGCTCATTGACATCTGTGGCAGGCAATTTGCCCTCTCTAATTAATGCCAATTTTTGCTGCTCCACCTCCAATCTCCATTGCTCCATTTTGTATTTGGTTTTTTCCATCTCTTTTTTATGATCTAACTTCAACAGCAGCAATTCCTTCTGTTGTTCAAATGTTAACCCAGGCATGGAAATACTTACACCACTTTCACCATCCTTCAGCACACCCTCTTCCTGTAGGTTTGCTTTTATAATGCTCTTCAGGGTTTCCTTTGTGCGTTTGGTTTCCACTGCAATGGAGTAGTGTTGAGCGACCTTGATCAGCTGTTCCTTGGTACATTGCTCCAGCAATTCCTCTGAAGGAGACTTTCTAAACACTTCTACAATGGTAGCCATAACTAAACAAAATCTAGTAATCTAGATAACCTTATGGAGGCAAATATTACAAAGAAAGTGGCCCAAAACTGTGTTCTCCCCACTGGCTGCCTAACCAGAACAACTGACCAAGCTCAGCCCTAGTCTTCAGTGGCATTGCTGAGTACGCCTGTTGCCCGCCCAGGTTACCACCCAAAACAATAAAGAATGAGCAGCTCCCACTCCAGGCAGTAACAGTAACAGGAAACTGCAGATGGCAGGAACAGGAACAACCTGCCATCAGCAGGATGGCCCCCAGAGGTCATCACAGTAAGAAGTGTTTCAGGTTTGTACTTGAGATCCGCCCCAAACATCAGAACACATTCTGTACGCTTCAGTGTCTTCTGTGTGTCCATCTCCAGGTCGGTCAGCTGGACCCCGAGGACGCCAAGCGGCAGCGGGCAGTAGAGCCGTCGGACCCCTACTCCTCGGACCCCGAGCGGCACCCTGCACTGCACGTCAACAGCCAGAAGCCCTTCAACGCTGAGCCGCCGCCCGAACTCCTGGGCGACAGCTTCATCACGCCCTCTGCCCTCTTCTTCAAGCGCAACCACCTGCCGGTGCCGCACGTGGACCCCGCTGCCTACCAGCTGCGGGTGGAGGGGCTGCCGCGCCCGCTGAGCCTCTCGCTGCAGGAGCTGAAGAGCCGCTTCCCCCGGCACACGGTCACCGCCACGCTGCAGTGCGCCGGCAACCGCCGCTCGGAGATGAACGCGGTGAAGCAGGTGAAGGGCCTCAATTGGGGCATCGCCGCCGTCAGCAACGCCACGTGGAGCGGCGCCCGCCTCCGGGACGTGCTGCTGGCGGCAGGCTGCGGGCCGGAGGCCGCCGGGTGGGCCCGCCACGTGCAGTTCGAGGGGCTGGACCGCGACTCCACAGGCACCACCTACGGGGCGTCCATCCCCTTCAACAAGGCGCTGAGTGAGGCAGGCGACGTGCTGCTGGCATACGAGATGAACGGCGAGGCGCTGCCCGCCGACCACGGCTTTCCTGTGCGCGTGGTGGTGCCCGGCACGGTGGGCGCGCGCAACGTCAAGTGGCTGGGCAAGATCGTGGTGAGCGCCGAGGAGAGCGTCAGCCACTGGCAGCAGAACGACTACAAGGGCTTCTCGCCGGGCACCGACTGGGACACGGTGGACTTCAAGTCGGCGCCAGCCATCCAGGAGCTGCCCGTGCAGTCGGCCATCACCCAGCCGCTGGACGGCGCCACGGTGCGGTGCAGCGACGGCGAGGAGGTGACGGTGCGCGGCTACGCCTGGAGCGGCGGCGGGCGGGAGGTAGTGCGTGTGGATGTGTCCCTGGACGGTGGCCAGACGTGGCAGGTGGCCCGGCTGCGGGGCAGCGACGAGGAGGAGCCAGCGGCGACCCCGCCTGGCCGCGCCTGGGCCTGGAAGCTGTGGGAGCTGCAGGCCCCGCTGCCGCCCGGCGCCCAGGAGGTGGAGATCATGTGCAAGGCGGTGGACAACAGCTACAACATGCAGCCGGACTCTGTGGCGCCCATCTGGAACCTTAGGGGCGTGCTGAGCAACGCGTGGCACAGGGTGAGGGTGAAGGTCAGGGAGGACTGAGGTTGGGGACAGACTGAGGCTGAGCACAGCCTCCCCGATGCCACAGTGTTTTAAAGAGATGGTGCTCGTTTTGCTGTGCTTTTCAGGATGTTTGATGTAAATCTCCAAGCAGCTGCTTATGTCATCCAACGTTACTTGTTTAAGACAAGTATTTGGATGAGATGTATGACAGCAGCGTCTCCTTGAAGTAGAATGTGATCGCAAACTAGGAATTATAACCAACATTACATGCTGACTTTTAAAGAAAGAAATGTATTTTTCTAATCCTAAATCAATGTCATATTTATATATTAATGAGCGCCTTAACATGGTAAATGATTGTTTAATAATGTTAATTTAATGTTTCAACTGCCGTTAGTTCCTTTACCTCTAAATGTTAATAACTATTTGCAACATGCTTTAGTAAATAATTTCCTATTTTTCATATGCTATGGGCTGTATAATCCATATTTTATTAGCACTTTATTTATTCAACTTTTAAGGGGGTAAATAAAAGCTAATGTTGAACATACCGTTTCTGGTAACTATTTGCATTTTGGGAGCATGCTGTGGGCTTTGTTTCACTAGCCTAGTGTTTGGTTTGTTTGGACTGGAGATGTCATGTTTGTACAAAAAACACTAACTGCCTTCTTGTTAAGACTAGTTGTTTTTCTTTCCTCCCTAGTTGTCCAATGTATTAAATAAACACATCTTGGCTTATCCATGTGTGATGTTCAGGATTCATTTTGATTTTGAATGTTTATTGATCCACACCTATGCATTACACCAGAGCTTCTAAGGAGGGGGCCCACAGTCCAAGTATTCACCTTAGACCTGTTTTCATGTTACAACTGCATGTTGATATTCATATCATAGGTTTGTGTTCTAGGAGAGATTCTAGGATATAGTTGTAAGGGGAGCACCCTTATGAAAAGTAAGTTATGCAAGTTTCCAAATAACTTGATAAACATTAAACTTATTGTCAATCCAGATTTAGTTGTCAGGGGGCACCCAGAGTTGAACTGTGGACAGTGGACATGCATAAAAACAAGTTATGCATTGGTTTGTGTTTAAATATTGCTATATCTAGTTTATATATAGCTACAGCTACAGCCTTTAGTATCCACACTAAACATGTTTTTATGTAAAAACTGCATGTCTCTCGTTTCAACTTTGAGGTATAATATTGTTGGATATTGCTATAATATTAAATCGAGATTACAATTCTAGGATGTAGTTATTAAGGGACCTCTTGATCTTTGAGGCATCGTTGTAGGACAAGCACAGGTAATACTAATGCTGGGCAGTGGTGTACTGGCCATCGGGCATACCGGGACAAATCGCGGTGGGCTGCCACATCAGTGGGCCGGTGGACCGTCAAAAAAACTACCTATAATGCTGGTATAGAAAAAGGACAGATGGACACCAGGATGCACATGTGTGTGTTCAGATAATTAATAACCCTATTAGATCACTGGATGTCCCCCTTTCCCCTAGCCAGTAGCCTACATAATAAACCATTGCAGATCTTATTTGTAAGGTCAAATCCTAGAATCGCCCCTCCTCTCACGCACCAGGGGCACGGGTAGTAGACTATAGCGAAGGTAACACACATTGACCATGGACCATGTGCCCTGGTACAAGTATAGCAGGCCTGTAGTTAGCATTATGAATGACATTGTGTTTGTCCTATGATGGGGCCTCTGTGGAAAGATGCTACCAAACACGTGGGTGATCTACAAATTCGTTTGCGGGACAAAAAAAGCTTGAGAAACACTTTATTGCAAACATTTCACGTGTCGAAATCCTCTCTTTATTCTGTGTTTGCATTCCATGTCGCAAGAAAGGTATCAGCTGCTGATCTCTGCTTGTCTGTCACATCACATCCGCACCAAAATAAACTGTCCCTTAAAATATCTACGTGGTTAGCCAACATCTGAATGTTACATTTATTGGAAATGGAATGATTCATTCTCGCCAGTGAATGTCTCCATACCATTTCACTGCAAAGTTTCATATTCATGCTGCTTTAAGTCTGTCTTGTTTAATCCAAAAACGTTTTACAATCCAAAACATTTTTGCAACGCTGTCGGCTATTTTGAGTTGAAGACATATCTGAAAAGGGCTATTTGTTGAAATGTATGTTTTTGACCTGTGAGAGTTGGGAAACATTCTGCACATTAGAAAGGCCTGTTCCAGAAGCAGCGTCTTAGTGCAAGGGGAGATATTATCAAATGTCTCGTGCTCCGTTCCTGCTCACATCAGTCTAGATATGCGTATTGATGGACAAGGCAGACAGACACAACAACATTTCCCAAGATGTAGGATATCCAATTCAAAATGCTATTCAGTGAGATCTGCAGGATTCACTCGCTCCTTATCTGGTAAAGAAGCAATCATATGACCTGGGAGAACAGTTCAACCGTCTGTGCACATTTTGCAACTCTTACCACCGAACATTCCAGTAGATCACCGTGGATACAGAGTGCAGAGTTCAAATAAATGCTTGATTTGAATTATTTTAGGACGACTGAGTGTCAATAGCTACCTACTCAGCAGAAAGTATTATTTAACCCAAACTCCCATCCACCCGAGAGCAGATCATGAGAAACACATTTTCCTGAGACTCACCAACCCGATCACATGGAACACTTTCATGCTACAATGTGTGTTGTGCACGTCTGTATAAGAATTACAACCTTGTTTAATGGTCTGAGGGAGACGTGGGCAGCCCCTCCGGTTTGGGCCTCTCGGGCAGATGTTCTGCGTGTGTTTCTGAACTCCTCACACTAAAATATAATACCTCTAATGCATTTAAGACAGCTAGATAGATAGCTAGCTACAGGTTTACGGTTATGCATGTAATACAACCCCAGTAAAATACCTCATGAAGCAGAGGCTTCTGGATTCATCGATGCAGTACTTGGTCATTTGTGTTGCACATATTGCATGTATTACTAACCAAGGACCAAGGATGTCCTTAGTTAGGAACTGTTCATTAGGTATAAAGCAAAGAATAGACAGTTCTTTCTCTTTTATGGGATTAGTTATGACTTAATAAAGGTGGGAGAAATAGACACAGGATATGAACTGGCTGAAACAGCTTCCAGGAAACCATATAAATAAATGACACCCAGCTGGCAGGAAATGCAACGGCGTGACAAACACTCGCAAGAAAACACAAAACAAGCAAAGAAGAGGTAATCATTGCCAAAATCAAAAGCCAAAATACAAATGGAGAACTATCAGTGAGTGAGTGGGTGAGGACTAATGGAGTGATCTGCTCAATCACTATCTTGACTGAGCAGTTGTGAATATAAATGAGTGAATATAAATCTGAAGTTAGTACTGGTGTAAACTGCTGTCCTCAATGAATTGTAGATGTAGAATGGGGAATAAGTGCAATGACTCACTCTCGTTCTCAGAAAACTGTGTATTTCTTACTCTTTCTCTTTCTCTTCTTGAGTCAGTGGCTTTAGCCGTGTCCCTTTTGTGTCATTAGCAGGATGTGGCGAAGAGGTTGCTAGGAAGTCCATGTCCAACATCTACCAACATCTTCTTTCTCTACTGACTCAGAGATGATGACCATGTGTGTGTGTGTGTCAGTTGGGGGGGAGATTTTACTGGATTTTACTCGGTGACTGTGATGACTTGGTGCTGTGGCTGGATCAAACTCTAGTGCTTTTGCACTGTGATCTGGAGAGTTTATTGTCGTGTAAAAGTGTTTGGCTTATGATGCGGTACATTTGTTCTGCACTGCATCTTCCCATGGCCCTAGATTTGGTCATTGATGTGGACACAAGTCATTGGTCAGTTATTCCTATACTCTCATCACTATATGGCTCTTTGGGATGGGGAGAATACACTATAGGAGCGAATGCCAACTCAGCAATGGTCAACATTACACACAAACAAATTGGTGTTGAGTCTGCATAACATGCGTGCACTTGACTACAGTGTTTGTTGCACATGCGTTGTCCAGAAATGCTACATCCAGAACTGCTCCACTACGAGCCTGCAGTGAGCGTGCAGCCAGTAGAATCTTGTGAAGAGAGGCCAAGTATTCAGTCAGTTGCAATCTGCAACCTCACCGCTAGACGCCACTAAACCCTACACACTGCACCTTTAATGTCTGTCTCGACCAACAAGCTGGCCGTCACGGCTGTGTGGGATTCTTTAATAAACAAAGATACTAAGATTAGCATTAAATAAAATTCAGGTAAAATTCTGAAAATAATGTAATGATTTCTGATTTAGTTGGATGTCTTCTATGGCAGGGGTTTTCAACTGGTTTTGTCCCAGGGACCACCATTCTGACGAGAAAGTAATCCGCGGCCCACTGATGTGCCTGCGCGCGTGTGTGCCTGCGTGTGTGTGTGTGTGTGTGTGTGTGCGTGCGTGCGTGCGTGAGTGCGTGTGTGTGTGTGTGTGTGTGTGTGTGGAGAGAGGGGAGATCTGTCAGTGTGATGGTGAAGTCCACACAGCCTGTGGCAAAATGGTAGACAGTGACAGTCTCATATCATTCTCTGGTTCAAGCCTTGCCCTGTACTTATTGTTCAAGTACGCCCGTGTAGAAACACCGCTCTCACACAGGTAGCAGCAAGCTCTGGAAATTCTGTCTGGCAACTTATCCAGAAGTTAACAAGGGGCTGTGTGTCATTAACATGAGCAAATCACAGGCTACCATAGACTGGACAGGTGCAAGGCTACATTCTGTCAGCGTGAATCTCCTTTATATTATTTTAAACATGTTTTTCTTATTTTAGATATTTTTCACGATATTCAAGAGTAATCTGGAAATGTGTTGAAATATCAAAGCGAATTTATAAAATGTAAAAAAAATCAATGGTGAACTGATCAACATAGGCTCGTGTCGCGGACCCCCTGCAATGCCGTCGCGGACCACCAGGGGGCCGCGGACCCCCGGTTGAAAACCCCTGTTCTATGGTATTGGCATTGGCCTACTAAATAACAAATTAATATTAAACAATGATGAATGGAAGATATGAATGCTTAGCTCTTGGCTACCTTTCAGTCATTATTTACAAGGTGTTTTTTTTAGCTAAAATATCTGGAAAAATAAGAAATAAATTGGCAAAGCTTTATCACAGATGTTTTCTAGTTTCTAAAACCCTACAAGAATCCCATCTCATCAAATGTAAACCCCACAAATCTCAAGGGTAGCTTTTGAATAATAAGAAAAAAAAGAATAGATAATCAACTCAGCTGCACAGAGGTTTGGGGATGCTTCCCTTCCCAGATGCTTCATGTCTGACTCATCTCTCCGGTAAAACGAGGCTACATAAACAAGTCGAGTGGACCGTCTAGTGTTGTCCGGCTGAACCGACACCGACGAGAACCGACTCACCAGTGTTGTACCGACTCACTGCAACGCGGGTCATGGGAACTTTACGGCAACTGGCGCTGCTGGTAGCGATCGTGTATTGCGCGAATTCGGCAGCGGTGGACGTATGGACGGAATTAAAAGAAGCAACGGTAGGCGTAACCTTATGTGCAATAACAGCATAACTCCTTTTTATTTATTTATTTTGTAAATGTAGGGCAGATTAGGATCAAGTTGCAGATCAAGTTTTATCTAATGTCTGCCTGTTACTTTTCAGGACTTTCTAACGAAGTACGGCTACTTGGAGGATCGCACCGACCACCTCGACCCACCTCGACACATCGAAGACGTCATCGAAGCGCTGAGGTAACGCGGGGAAAACGTGCGAAGTGCGGAATTAAATCACGACGGGCGTTGTTGCCTCAGTTAGCTAAAAACGTGTATGAAAACGTGTATAAAAACGTGTATGAAAACGTGTATAAAAACGTGCCCAGGGTGTTCCAGAGGGTGAGCGACCTGCCAATCACTGGGGAGGTGGACGACGCGACACTGGGCACCATGAGGATGCCCCGCTGTGGCAACGAGGACCCGTTCAACAAGAAGACTTTCAAATACAGGATTCTTGGTGAGAGACCTCACTCAGACCTTCTTCTTTCAATTGAAGTCCTTATTTCACAACATCAACAGGAAAAAAAGTATTAAATAATAATTCATGTGTAGGCCTATACCAATTCACTTACGACAGTGAAAGTGCCTGACCAACCAGGCCAACTGCAGTCCACTTGCACTACACTTTTAAGTGAATGACTTGAGTGACCCTGCGCTGTCACAGCAGTCAAATAACTAAACGTTAGCTGTGTCTTTCCTTTGCTTGCTTGCATTCTAAATGCTAAGATGAGATGAGATAAGATAGAACTTTATTGATCCCGAAGGAAATTCTTGTGTCAGGTTGCATAGCAATAGAATAAAACAATAGAGAAATAAAGAGTAGAATAACAAAAAATAATATAACAGATTTACAAATTTACAGTCAGTCTAGAAAAGTTAGAAAGGCACAAGATCACTAAGAGCAACTCTAAATGTGTGCTTCTTCTTTCTAAGGTCGGTGGCGCAAGAAGAGCCTCACCTACCGCATATACAACTACACCCCAGACATGAAGAAGGCCACTGTGAAGAAAGCCATCCAGGCTGCCTTCCAGTACTGGAGTGACGTGACTCCCCTGACCTTCAGAGAGGTGGAATACATAAGGGCAGATATCAAAATATTGTTTCACAAGAAAGACGGCATGTGTGATAATCCATTCGATGGCCGTGGTGAGTAGTCTGGCTAAGTCACAATAGTACAAGCTTGTCCATCGATGTCACTTGAATATTGACAACAATGAACAACATTTTAAATATAATTGATATCTCTTGCAGGCAACGTGCTAGCCCACGCTAATCCACCCGAAACTGGCATCGTCCATTTTGATGAGGATGAGTTTTGGACCGAGGGCTCTTACTATGGCACTAATCTGCGCATGGTCGCTGCCCATGAAATAGGCCACGCCCTTGGCTTAGGCCACTCCCAATATAGCAGCGCTGTGATGGGCGCCATCTACCGTGGTTACCGTACCAAATTTAGCCTGCATCGAGACGATGTGAAGGGCATACATTTCTTATATGGTGAGTGGATTCAGCAGCAACATTACTGTGTGCATTTACAAACATCCTAATTGTACTTCTTCTCTCTGTAAAGGTATGAAAGAGGAACCAGAAGTGGTGAGGGGACCCAATAATTTGCTGCCTACGGGCCCCCCGCCCAGTGGGGCAGGTGGTACCCCTGACCCCTGCACGGCCAAACTTGATGCCATTATGTTGGGTAAAAACACAGCAATAAACGTTAATAACAGCTAGAATCACAAAGCACCTTTCCTTACTTCACTGTATCTACTTAATCGACACTAATATAATGGTTTCTATATGGTTTGCAAGTGTCAGGTACTGTATTGCCCTGGTTCTGAACATGCCTAGAACAAGAAGTTTGTGCTGTCTTCAACAACATTGCAGGTCCCTGGAAAAAAACGTTTGCTTTCAGTGGCGATTACGTCTGGACTGTGTCCGACCAAGGATACAACAAACCGCTAAGGATCAACACACTGTGGAAGGAACTTCCCGGACACCTAAATGCAGCGGTGTACTCTCAGAGAACCAACAAGACGTACTTCTTCAAAGGTAGAAGATATGAGACTAGATCTATACGATAGCTTGATGATGTTATAAGATTAGATCTATACCTCGGTGATGGTGATGTCATGAGACTAGATCTATAGCTCGTCGATGTCATGAGACTAGATCCAGACCTAGTTGATGTCACGAGACAAGATCTATACCTTGTGATGTCATGAGACTAGACCCAGACCTAGTTGATGTCACAGGACTAGATCTATACCTTGTGATGTCATGAGACTAGATCTATACCGCGGTGATGTCATCAGGGACTTGTGTCAAGCACCACCCACCTAAGCATTGTTTTGATTTGTTTCCAGGCGGTGAAGTATGGAGGTATGGAAACTTCATGCTGGATGTTGGGTATCCCAAACTGATGAAACGTGTCCCCGCCGATATTGATGCAGCCTTGTACCTGGAGAAGAACAAGAAGCTGATTTTCATTAAGGTTGGTACCGTCTGCTGTATCACGTACCCAAATCAGTCACATGAGAAAGTACGCTTAATCGGCGAGACGTACAACTAAACAAAGGCCAATCCGTAGAAAAAAACTTCTACCGCTCAGCCACAGGAGTTCAGGGTCAACCAGCGCTGGGGAAATTCCGTTTTCCCGTCTTAGCACGTTTATACCCATCAGATAATTAAAATGGTTTTTAAAGTCTACTTGTGTTTTTAATGTTTATTCTAATGTCCATTTCTATTTTGATGTCTTTTTATTTATTTATGTGAAGCACTCATGCATGTCGTTTCTCTACTGTAAAGCACTTTGAGCTACATTTCTTGTATGAAAGGTGCTATATAAATAAAGTTGGACTTACTTACTTACTTTTTACTTAGTTTTACTTACTTACATACTGTGTAGAATAACTGCCTCTCTATCTGTCACTTAAACTGTGTAAAATGACACACTGTCTCTTTTCCCCCGTGCCTACATGCAGGGTTCAAAGCACTGGCAGTGGGATGAGCTGAAGTACAACAACTTAGCATTTTACCCCAAACCCCTCTCCATGCTCTTCAGCGGGGTGCCCGCCAGCCCGGACGCAGCGCTCACGTGGACCAACGGCAAGGTTTTCTTCTTTAAGGGAGACGACTACTGGCGGCTGAACGACCGACTGAGCGTGGACAAAGGCTACCCGCTCAGCAAAGCGAAGCGCTGGATGCGTTGCTAGGATGGAACGGCAGGGGGCAGCAGATGGCCAAACCGTTTCCCCTCCGACCACACGGTGCCAGCTGCACACCATGATGTGCAGCCAGTAACAAAACATTTTCTCTGACAACTTGGTGAAGTGTGAGGCACAGTCAGATCATCGGAACACACATTTGCATCTGAAAAGACTCACATTTAGCTCGGACCTTTTTACTAACAGCAACGCATAGAACATGATCAGCCGAAATATACAATAGAATAGTAGAACAGATTTGTGTTATGTGTGCGATCATAACGTCTTCTATAATGACCTCAGGAACATGCAGGGGGCCTCTCTGGGGCGGCCTGGGCAGCAGATGTGCTGCATGGGTTTCTTAGGCTCCTCCCACTGAAATATAAGATAACCATGGTGCCTCTTTGTGATTTTTTGGTATTTTCTTAACTTTTCTACAGGATTTCAATGAATGCCACCTGGTGTGTGCTTTTTTATTAATAAACACGAAAAAAAGAAACTGGACTAAATATCTAAGCTCTTTAAAATGTTATACTTGTATGTTTTAACCTGCATTAAACCAAGCCTCAAGATGCGCAGGACAGCCCAGACCAGCCCAGCCTCTCTGTTTAGATACAAGAATCAGCTGATCCACCTGACGTTGCATAAAGATGCATAAAACCACCTTTTAGTCCCATCCAGTCATGCGTTGGGTATGCCTGCAAAATAACATAGAAAGTGCCATGGAAACACCAAGTAGGAAGTCCTCCCCCAGGACCTCCTTGTTTTGAAAAAGTCTGTTGAGTAATGCCAGACGTCTCCAGTGTTGCTAGGCGCTCACAGGGAGGAAAACAGTTGCCGCCTTCAAGCCAAGAAGCTCACAACTGAAAAATGCTTTCGTTTTGCTATCAAACTGATTTATTTGACTTTGCAAATTCTATCAACAATTCTGTACAGATGAGGGTAACATGAAAAGTATTTACTTCTGCACAATCATTCACACACACACATACAATACACTCAGAAGAAACAAACATTTTATTATAATAATCTCCTACACATTAATAGCAAACGTTCTTTGAGGTTGTTGTCTTTCTTCCTTTGTCCTTACTGAACTACGGTATAGTATAGTTGGGTGTAGTATAAATTAACAGTTTCAGTCCGGGGGTTTACTATGGTTCAACGGTCTAAAAGCAAAACAGAAAAGTTGCTTTGCCAATTCACCAGCAGCACAACGTTGGCAACAGAAGGCTCATTTCAAATCCCCTTCACGTCACGGAGCTCCACAATATGAAAAACAACAAACACACATTGTCCAACACTTTCCGATAAACTGAAATCGGTCACGTCGTATTCCTTAATTCCTCAAATCTAGAAACATGCAAAAAAAAAACACCAACTTGAAGACGGGATAAGAATAAGATAAGATCAGTGAGACAATGAACAACTCAAGGAGATTGCTTCATCACATCACATTCAACATCATCACGCCTCGTTGAAAAAGCATGAGACAAGAGATCGGTTAGTGTCTGCATGTATTGTCATCGTCTCCCCCGGTGAACCCCCCCCCCCCCCCCCCCCCTCCTTCAGTGTCTCTAGCGCTCTCCTCCTCTCCCCCCCCACCCCCTCCCTCCCCTCCCGTTCCAGGGATTTAGTGGTTCCAATGTGTGTCAAACAAACAGACACTCTCTCTCCTCCCCTTCTTCTTGCCCCAGCGTCCAGGCGACAGGGTGTAGGGGTAGTGGTAGTGGTGGTGGTGGTGGCCGCATATAGTCTTTGCAACCCCCCTGATACCCTCAGACCCGGACTACGGGGGTGGTGGCCGTGAGTGGCGCGGTGGAGCCTGTGTCGTAGTCCATGTCGATCATGGCGTGGTTGGCGGTGCCCAGGCTGCTAAGGGAAGTGCCGGTGCCCATCTGTCTGTCCCGCAGACTTTGCAGGTAGCTCTGGGAAGAGAAGAGAAGGCGAGAACGAAACAGGCTCAGGGTCGGACCAACAGGCAGACAGACAGGCAGACAGACAGAAAGACAGATAGTGGATCTGGTGGGACTACATCTACGTCTAATTCTACTACAGCCAGGGCAGGGGGAGGTGGGGGTGGGGGTGGGTGTGGGTGGGTGAGGGGGGATGGGTGAGGGGGGTGGGGCGTGGACTGTGACTGACCGGCGCCAGGAGGTCCCCGGCGTAACGTTTCACCGGGGTGGCTTTGCGGCGGTACGTGCCTTCCTGCCCACCTGTCTGCTGCCGCTTCTTGGCCTCCTTCTCCCGGATGCGCATCAGCTGGACACGCTTCTGCCGCCGGCTGAGGACCACTGTGGGGGGAGGGGGGGGGATAAGAGAGAGAGAAAGAATTGTTGTTAATGCTTACATTGACATTACATTTCCATATGCTTTTTGTGGGAATATACTCCGCGGCCTTATGCCCCATTGGGGGCGAAGAGAATGAGTGAGTGAGTGATATACTTTTTGTAGTTCTTTGCATATTCTTTATTTTTTTTTAACATCCACCGTGACACACGGAATCCCCATCTAGAATTAATAAAGTTGATCTCTTGTTTATTACAATTCTTGTTTTTGATTTTATTTAATGTAGATCAAATGCAAGCATATGCCACCCATAACAAAAATTAACCCTCACAATCAACTTAATATTTTCATCAAACACCAACAGAGCAGCACGCCCACCCCCCGGGGGCCACGGCCGGCTTGACCTCTGACCTTCGGTGTGAGAGAATCTCTCGTCGGTCAGCTTCCACTGCACCAGCACGCCCATGACGCTGAGCACGGGCCACACGGCCAGGATCACCCAGCTGTACCAGCAGAGGGGCGGGCCCGGCGCCAGGCGCAGGCAGCCGTATGCGTGCGTGGTCAGCGCCAGCATCTCCACAAAGTAGTCAGCGCACACCGTCATGACGGCGCCGCCAAACACGGCGGTGGACAGCACGGTGAGAGGCTTCTGCCACTGCAGCGTGAGCACCGAGAACAGCATGCCGGTGCCCAGCAGTGTGCCCAGCGGCACCCACACGCTGGTGGGCGCGTAGAACTGCTGCATGACCAGCAGGCCGGCCAGGGCCAGCAGCAGGCCCAGCAGCAGGCCCGTCATGAAGAGGCCCACGCTGCGCACCAGCATGGTGACCAGGCCGCACAGCAGGCCGATGCCCAGGCCGATGCCTGCCGAGGCCTCCACGCTCAGCTGGGTGTCCAGCACGCGCTCCTTGTGGCACAGCAGGAAGATGACCACCGAGCCGAACATCAGGCCCGACAGGAACATGACGGCCTTGAAACAGCGGTAGCCTGGAAGGTAGAGGGGGGAGGGGGTGAGGGGTGGAACAGTGGGGGAGTCATGAGAATCACTTGAGACGAGTGAATCCAATTACATGACCATCAAGTGGGCAAGGCACAAAGTCAACACAGGGTTGAAGGACTAATCGAGGAGGATCACGATGTTGAATTAAAACCAACATTGTACAGTTCATAGTTGGTCCTCATAATAACAAATGCATTACATTGCATATTGAAACTTATGCAGGGAAATTTCATTATCTTCATCATCATCACCTTTCTATTAACCCAATTGTACAAATTAATTAAATTGGCTCCATATCGGTTTCGCAAGTTTTAAACCAGTCAAACTCATCAAGGAATGTACAACTGCACCCTTTAACGGTGACAGCTCGTTAAAAACGTCATGACAAGCCAAGACAAAAACCATCATTCTCAAATAACCGCACACTACAACATGAGATCATTGCTCAATGCTGTTTGTGTCCAAGCACGTTCCAGAAGAACTGACTGAGGAGGGTGGGGGGGTGCTACATTTTATCGGCCCAAATGTCCCACAGTGCAGAGATAGCTCGGCAGCGAGCCAGGGCCAGGGATGTGTGTGTGTGTCTCGGCTGCTGTTGTGGTGGTGCTGGTGGTGCTGGGTCTTACCAAAGAAGCAGTAGATGATGCCAAACAGGCAACACATGGAGCAGATGACCGCGGGGATGATCTCATATTTCCTCTCGATCTCCAGGCTGCAGATGTCGACATCTGCCCCGCCGGCCCCCGCCCCGTCCAAACTCGTCGTCCCCCCGGTGGGGTCTGCCATCCTGGGGTGGAGGAGGGTGGGGGTCAGGGTGGTGGGGGGTTAGGGGATGCGGTTCGAAACTGCCGACGACGGGCTTATCTGAAGTCCATTTGAACAGCGATCGCCGGCTGTGGATAAAAGAGAAGAGAGAGTTGGGATGACAGACGAGTCAGATGTCCTTTTGTTGCTTTTATTGCATATAACCTTTTAAAGAGTTTAACTGCAAAACTTAGAATGTTTTCTGGTTTCTGCTTCTTTTAGGGATCTTTTTTCACACAAAGCCTCCACAAAAATGCTCATTCAAGTAACAAGGTGAGGTGTGTGTGTCAAATAAAAAGAAAAACATATGATCCCCCTCCTGCTATACAGAACGGCTGCCTGTCAAGATTTGGGTTTTCTTAGACTGTAAGGGAGGTCTGAAATCTGCACGCCAACTGCGACTTCTCCCTGGTTACCCTGCATGTGTGCGATCCTCCGCACGCACACACACACACACGCACACGCACACACACACGATATTAGACAAGAAAAACAAAATGAATCAACATTCAAACAGCTCAACATCATCTCACAGAAAGGACCACACAAGACGATTGCGTGTGTTTTCCAAAAGAACATATCAGTACAATAGCGGTACAACAACTCTTGTAATTATCATCTCGTACACACACACACCCACACACACCCACACACACACACCATAATCTTGTCTACACAAGATGGCCGTGGAGAGGCAGATGTGGCTCCATGACTGTGTTGTCTCCCAGCCAACTATTTTGTTTTCCACTCTCACAACGGCACCGTTTAAAACACCATTGTTTTATGCTTTACTCCAGACATCCAGAACCTGTGGGTGCAGTGGATGCGTTGCATTAGATGTTGCGTTAGAAGTGGTTGAGCGGGTCGTCTCCCACGCATGAAACCCCCGGAGGGCTCTGACTGTGAGGATCTGTATGGATCCTCCCGGGCTGGACTCTGCTGCACTCTGTTCCACGTCTGCTGCTGGCGGGGAGGCCTCCTTCATGAGCTCACCCCCCTAAAGCCCGGCTCAGATTACAAGCTCAATCACGTTTCTCAACTTCACCAGAAACTGGGAGCCCCCCGATGCCTTTTTTCCCCCCCAGGCCCCACCCCACCCTTCCCCTCGCACCCCTCCCTGATCTGTTGAACAACAATCATTCCCCTTTTCCTCCTTATAGACCACTTTATGTGTTTGTTTCGTTTTTTGTTGGTCATTTATGAAAAATGCACCGGTCCCTGTGGCCCCGTTTCTTCCTGAAAAGAGCAGCTGAGAAGAACAGGAGAAGAAGAGTTTTTTCCTCAACAACACGTGGACACACACATCACCGCTGGCTCCTCGTGCGCCTAAACATGGAAATTGTGAGAGCTGATTGGAAAGTTCCCTTTCTTTCCACCAGCCACCCTGTGTTTTGATAGTCCCTTTCCTCTGTCTACTATCACTTCTGCTTGTTCCACACACTTTCTATAGGAGACAGACGTCTGGGGGGGGGGGCATATCATATTTAAACTCCTCTATGGAGCTCGTTTGTGGGGAAGTATTGTGAAATGAAGCCGTGGCGTTGGGCCTGGCCATAAACTCTATGGAACATTGTGGATCCATTTTCATGTGAATGTCATCATACTGGCTGCTTAATAATAGGTCTGAAAAACACCAGAATGGCACAATATGTCAAAACTAGAAGTGTAACTAAAAGTATCCCTATGGCATAGAGCAAAGAGAAACATTTTTTTTTTTATGTTTAAATTCCAGCCCAAAAAAATCCAGCAAGGCTGGAGAACCATGTTTATACAATCAAGACTACAGTATAATTTTCATCTGAAACTGTAACCAGTAGAGAACGAGCAAGTGAGTTGTCTGCTGGGGTTAAAAACACCACGGGGTCAGGATAATAGAGGAGAGAGTATAACACGCTAACTTTAGAGGAACATAATAGTAGGGGGGTGGGGGGGGGGGTAGAGTAGTTTCCTCTTCCATCTGGGTTCCTCTCTTCCAACCATAAGCTAACCGCAGCTCCAGGCCGGCTCCACGCCGGTGTGCCGTGTGTGTAATGTTTGGGCCCTTCGACCCGAAGCCACCTGGTCGGGGCTGAAAATGAAACACCTGTGCTGGCCAGCTGGTCTGAGCTGAGGTCATTTGCAAAGCTGCCCATGGAAAAAAATATGCGTTGCCACAGGGTTCGCTTCAGACCCCGGTACTCTTTCACTCGAGTGTGTTTTTCCCCCCCTCCATCTTTATTACTGTCGAATAACACTTTGTTATTTAAATAACTTGTCAGGGCCTGTTTTCATCTCTATGCTTTGGGAATCGTGGACATTAAGCAAAAGCTAGGCCTCTGTGCTAATGGCTATTCATTTGTATTGCTTGCCATCTTACGTTAAGTTACAGCCATCTCTTTTGTGCTGTTGAACTGGGACATTGTCACAAGAAGAGCATGTGTGTGTAATGTGTGCGTGCTTCTACATGTAACTTGGACTTTTACAAGTTTTTCAAGTTTTATTGGATTTTAGGGGGGCGGAAAATGAAACCCTCGCCTGTACTTACTGGCAACATGGGAACATTATGTGGCTAATCCTCCTCCATTGTTATAGCTCCACTTCAAGTGAGTAGTTGAAAGTGAGTATCACTGTGATGAATAAACCCATTCCAACGGTGCAAAAGAGTCGATTCTCTGTTCTTCCACTGTTCACAATGTGCTCTGTGTGTGTAACAGCTCATTCTGCACCCATCTTTCCATTAGGGTTTAAATGTTGACAGTTTGGTATTACCACAGAAAACAAACATAAATCTCTTTCCTAAAGTGAGAATTCAATAGGTTTGAGAGCTATATGTTATATGAGCTATATGTCCATGGTGGCTTATGTGCATACTTGGTGTTGGTAGTCCTCACTTAGTCACAGTGGTGTCCTATGTCTTGGGAGGTCTGGAAGTCCGGGCTTCCAGAGGAGAATGGAGCCATTATGGGGCCGAACAAAGACACTGAGGCCCATGGCATGACCTCCTCTCTGGCACCCCGAGCCAGCCAGCCAGCCAGGCTGGAGGAAAACAGGCAGACCACGCAAAGATGGTCGGGCGCGCTTAAAGGGGCCGACAGCTCCATGGTGTTGGCTTTGAGACGGACGCCTCGTTGCCTTGAGAGAGAGTTTGTCACTGATGAAGCGGCAAGCGCTAGAAACAGAAAACAGAAATGTCGGAATCTGGAATCGTACCGCTGAACTCGCAGAGGCGAGGGTCACGGCGGGTTTCCATCCAGCCCAATAGCTAAATAGGCTAATGTCGCCTGGCAACTCATACAATGCCGGCGGACAGGATCTTTGTTCCACAATATGAATGAGCGAGTGGAGCAGCAGAGGATCGAAAGTGTTGGAGCACCGACGCCATGCTTAGTTTATCAAACGCATCTCTCCACTCACTCCACGTCTTGGTAACACGAAGGTGGCTCATCAGGATATAGACAGACTCGTAAAGAGCTGCTCCTGAACCGCCCTGTACAAAGACATTACACTACAGGGACGCTGGATAGCTGAAATAATCAAGTTCTCAGCTGTTAAGGAACTGGCCTGGGCTGACTACAAGTTCCCCACATAGCTAATTTGGGTGTGTGGAATCAGGGGACATGGGTGGGTTGGGGTGTGTGTGTGTGTGTGTGTGTGTGTGTGTGTGTGTGTGTGTGTGTGTGTGTGTGTGTGTGTGTGTGTGTGTGTGTCAGGGCTTTAAGGGACGGTTTGACTTGATGACCTACACCAGCTGAACCAAGAAGCCCAATAACTTGCAGAGGGTATGTCCTGGGCAGTGTGCACGCTCTAGGCACCTTGGAAGGCAGCCATGGGCTTTTCCTTACTGTGAGGACAGAAGTTGAGGTCCACACACACGGTCATAAATCATAGGTCCCTGGGCCGAAGGGACTGTTAAAAAGACAGATAGACGATTGGACGAGCACAAGAACAGACCCGGTCATTGCTTCTTCTTCTTCTTCTAAATCATTTTTGTTTTCCTGCTGCACTCAGCAAAACCTACAGAAAGTTCATGCTAAACTCATCTGCTTCCATTCTTCAAACGCGTTAGCTGCTAGCCTACTTCCTGTGCTCCGTGACAGGGAACCGGGGCCGGCCACAGGAAGTGGAGCTCATCTGGATTGTGTGTGTGTGTGTGTGTGTGTGTGTGTGTGTGTGTGTGTGTGTGTGTGTGTGTGTGTGTGTGTGTGTGTGTGTGTGTGTGTGTGTGTGTGTGTGTGTGTGTGTGGTGGAACCGACCCTTCCCCTTGGGCTACAATGCACAAACGGCAGCAACATGGCGTGGTGACATGGAGCCTTCCCTCTGCTGCCCGACTAAATTTAATAGGAAAAGAATGAAATCTTCCCGGCTCTAATTGCTACTTACATTTTTAAAGCAAACAAAAGAAAGGAAATTACTTTTCCAGAGGAAAAACAGTACTTAAGCTGTTAAAGACACATACTGACTCTGTATCAGATGAAAGTAATTGCTCAAGTAAAGACATGCCAAACACGATAATAGCACCAACACATTGCAAGTTGCATATGTGAATGCCCTATATAATGCCCTTATTAGTAAAGCAACAACAACATGCTAGAGTGTGCCGACTTAATTATATAGTCCTACAGCCTGGTCAAATGCAATATACCTTTAAGTCCTGAACCTGAAAATCACCTGACTTGAAACATGTGAACTGAAGTGAGCCACTAAGTGAGTCCTTATAGCGCTTTTTTGGTTAATTGGGTTACATGCAACCAAAAGAGGAAATTAGACTTTTGATAAAAGTTTGAAAAGAAAGACCTTCTTAAAAGTGATCATTTGCCTTTTTGAAAGGTGTTATATGAATCAAGTCAAGTTGTGTTGCAATAGATATTTGAATGGTCTTTGTGATTTGCATTGTGCATGCTAGTTTACATATACAGCTTCCTGGAACATATGTAAATACTGGGCAAGCACAAGACATAAAGCATTTCAAGCCATCAGGACAGATACAGAAACAGAGAGGGTTTCTTTTACACGCATGGAATACGTACGTATATCATTCGTAACACTTTTACATTGAATGAGAACATTGCATTTCAGACGGTTGATAGGGCTAACACATTCAGCGTGTCTGTATAAATACATGGAGACTTCAATCATTAAGATATAGGCCATAATATATAATAAGATCATCATACTGAATATTGCACAGTCTCAGATTCAGCAGTCTTACTACTGGGGGGAGGACAGCACAGAGCCTGGCCCTTGTCTCCTGTTTTGTTAAGGAAATATTCTACTGAAGAAAACAAATTTGCATTCAGAAATATTATGAATAAGTGTATTACTACAGTGGCCAGTCTACACAGTGTTCATTTGAAATGCGGACAGACACATTTTTAGTTTATAGTCTACTGTTGGTCGAGTTTATGTTTGTACAGATCCTGCCGTCAGACTTTGTGAGACTACATTTATTTTTCAATGGAAGCTTCAAAACTTGAAACGATATGTCAACACACAGCCAGCTTTTTAAATGAAAGTGCCTCCCTGGTTTGAACCACGTCTACGGTTCATACACTGAATATAAGTCACGTCAAAGAAATTGCCATATCAGGTATCAATAGGCTTATACGGTATGAATTTCCCTTGCATCTGTCACAGTAAGGTGTAAAAACGACTCTATAGTTTACACACGCACATCTGTAACACAGCACCCAAAATTAAGTTCCTCTCATCGCTTCACATGAGGGGGGGGAGGGGGGGGGGAGCAGAAGGTTCCCTCCATCACTCACAATGGGCTGAGCAGACAGCAGCGCAGGGTCTGTTTAGGCCGTCCTGGACTCCAGCGATTCACATAAATCCTGCCGTACCTGCGGCTTTGTGTTTGCCAGGTACAATCCCTCTTATTGTCAGCCAGCAGCATCCCAAGGTGTGACCTCAGGAAGCAGTATGCTATATACACACCTACAGCTGACAGAGATGGCGCACAACTGATCCAAAATGGATGACATTCAACAGGACATGTGACGCTTTGGTTGAGATTTGGGGAAAGAATAGAGGCTATGACTGGGGACACAGTTTGAATGTGACATAATGTACTTTTGTAATGTAACTTTTTTGTGGCCAGTACTCCAATGGCTAGTGAATGTTCACATTCTACCAGCCTCTCAATTGATTCCCATTGCTTTTTTTGGGGCTGGTGAGTGAAAAAAATTTACCAGCATTTGATTGGTGGCAGGTGCAAATGTTGTGCCCCCCCTCTCTGTGTGACAGTGCCTTGCAGTACCAGCCATACGCTATTTTAGATTTAAGGTCACTCAACCTAGGCCTATACGACCTGACCTGACAGTAGATACACACTAGCTAGACCAATACAGTATATAAACATATAAACAAAAGAAACATATAAACAAAAGAAACCTTAGGTGGAATCTGAATTCATTAGACCCACGGCGCCCCGAAAAGATTTGAAGCTTTTCATATTAGCAGCGTTGTCCTCTTTTTGCCTCATAATCCCCTCAATTCACGATTACTGAGGACTTTATTGTAGACAATAGCGGCCTTTCAATGCAAGACTGTGGAGAGCTACTTACAGAAAAAAGGCAGAAAATTACAGTCAGTTAAAGACCACGGACACAATGAGCCTTTTTTCAAGAGGGTCACATGCTCGTTCTGCACACACACACACACACACACACACGCAAACATAACACACACAATACTCAAAGCATGACCCAAGCAAGCTCTGATCCACTGGCTATGGTCAGTATCCAGAGCGGAGTGCTCATCAGTATTCAGAACACAGTGGATGATGACTGAGAGTGCCGGTGTAGGAGACTGTGTGTGTGTGTGTGTGTGTGTGTGTGTGTGTGTGTGTGTGTGTGTGTGTGTGTGTGTGTGTGTGTGTGTGTGTGTGTGTGTGTGTGTGTGTGTGTGTGTGTGTGTGTGTGTGTGCAGGCGGTGGGAGGGCCAAGCATTCATACACAGAGCTCTGCTGGGGCCTTTGTGCGGATCCCGGGGTGAGCAACGGCCTTCACATGAGCTTGTGTGGTGAAACGTGGATGTCTGTATTTTTGGCACAGGGGTTAGGGTGGTGGTGGAGGATGTAGCTGCACAGCCTATACTAATGGCCCCGACTAAATACACGTCTGCTCTGCTCTGCTGTCAAAGTCAAACCTTTTTTTTCTCTGGTGGGAAATCATGAAGGACCACACAAGAGACACACCGTCACACACGGGCTGCTTGTTGTGAACCGTGGTGCCTAAAATATCGCTCACGCCGATATTTGATTTAATTTGATGCATTATCTCGTGTGCATCTGCTGCTTAAGTGCAAAAGGAGGAGCCTTCGTCCACGAGGTCAAGGGAGGTCAAAGCAAAGCAAAGCTTCTCTTTGATTTGGAAAGACAGGGAAAGAAAGCACGAGGTGAAACGTGGAGGAAGGCGGTCATCACCATGACGCTACAGTGAGATATGTTGTAGACCATCTGCAGTAATAGACGACCCGATATAGGCCTAGTAGTGTGTGATTCATAGGCTACTTCTAGCAGCAGTGTGGAGCAGTCCCATCCATGACAAATGCAGCTTCTATAGTAGACTTTCCCCGAGTCTAAAGCACGAGCCCCCTTGCTCCATATGTTCTTCATTATCCAAGACATCTTCTAAACACCCACCCCCCACCACCACCCATTCTTCTCATAAACAAACTAAAGTAAACCTTTCAAATGATAGACAGTTTTTTCATTTTTCATTTCCCCACTTGTCTTATTGGCCACATCACGCTGTGTGTTCCATATATGGCCAACATCCTGGTGAGAGCAAGCAACAGGTGACCTCTGACTTGTTTCAATGTGCGATCGCTTGCCGAGAGCTTGCCGAGAGCTTGCCTCATACGAATTGGTTCTGGTGGCTCTGGAAATAATAATTCCTTTGTCAAAAGAAAAAAAGGGGGAAAGGGCTGGAGCAGATTACTCATCATGGTTTGAATTCATCAGTCATAGAGGCATCAGGCCGACTCCATTGCTTCAATTATACAGCGCCACACAAACTGCACTACTCCTTAACTACAGGGAGCTTTGAAAGCTTTGAAATACGTAGTGCTGAGAAGAAGCCATCAAAACCTCCGTTGCATCACAATGTGGTTAAATCCTTTTGAAAACGACAAGCACGTGAAGGGATACGTGTGCACACAGGATTGTTCAATTCTAGGAACGCCTGTGACACAAACGATTCAACTGCAAAAGGTGACCACCTCTCGTGTCTTTCTCCTGTGCTCCTCTTCCTTCCTTCCCACTCGTCTTCCCTGCCTAAAGCCGGGATGGGTTTCCTGTGCCTCCTGCTTCCCAGGGCCGGCGCATCTGGCACCAGCCAACAGACTAGCTTTGAGAGTAGGTCAAGTCGCCAGGGGGGGGGCAGGATAGGGGAGTAACTACAGACTAGGACTTATAGCCTATCATCACAAAGCCAAAATAGCCCTTCTCTCCCACTCTGGAACAGAATAGAGCCTCAATGAAGGGGTACAGGGTTTATTTTTTGCACAGGGAAATAGTGCAGGAGCAAACAACACAAGTTGATGAACTAAGAACTCAGAAATATGCAAACATGCATATTTCTGACAAACAAGACAAAATGCTGTCTTCCTTCATAGATGTGAGCTGTTCTAAATATACTTTATGCATAAGGGGAATACAAGTTATAACACATAATAGTAAGTATAACAAGGCTGATTCCGGTCGCAGTACCTAGATGGTTATAAGTGCAAGAAAACAGTTGTTGATCTCAACATAGGAACTAAAGATGATCCTTAATTATGAGCCTTAAGAGACATAATGGCAATGACATCACGCCACGTCGTTGGTAACAGCCACTCAATCGCAGATCTATGATGTTATTCTCTGGATTTTGGGGTGGGACCGTATAATCAATTATAGATCATATTTTTTTTTGTCATGCCTTGAATGGAAGACAATCGATGGGGTGATTGGAAATGCCCAAAGATCTGTGAGGGAAAACGACTGAAGATGAGGACACGTGTTAAGTGCAGCACGACGTGAACGTTTTTTGTCAGATAAATAAGTTATTGATCACTTACCAGACAGTGAGACAGTGTCCGCCCGCAGACGTGTACTTCTTCTGTCCGAGGAGCTCAAACAGGAAAACACACACACACACACACACACACACACTGGGAAAACCGGTTTGTTTCCAGATGAACCTACACTACTACACGTCTTCTTTGTCAACTCGGGGGCTGCAGTGCCGGACTAAGATCCCACATGGTTCATCAAAACTAAACCTAACTCACAGAACTCACACAGATTGCTCCAGAAACACAACAGCTACCACCACCACTACTACTACTACTACTAGTACTACTACTACTACTACTAGTACCGCTTAGTTACCGATGATCGTTACACGGCACACGAGTTCTTATTTAAAAGTAACTCATTTAATCAAACGCATGTCAACACACAGTGGAAGTGACTACCACGGTGGTGGACGTCGCTGTGCCACACCATCCCTCCCCCTCTCTCTCCCTCTCTCCCCCTCTCTCTCTCTCCTTCTCTCCCTCTATCTCCCTCTATCGCTCTCTCATTGAGGTAGATGGTGCAGCTATGGGAGGCTTCAAAACTTTTTCTTCTCTCTGCCTCTGATCGCTCCCGCTGGAGGAGGCGCCCCCTTCCTACAGGCCATGGTGTGTGTGTGTGTTCTGTCGTCTGTCTGTCTGTCTGTCTGCTACACAACTAACATTAAGCTTAGTTCATCCATCATGTGTCCAATTGTGATTAAATCAACATGTTGTATTATTCTTACCTTAAGTAGTCAAGCGGCCACTTCCATAGATGAGGGATCAAATGGCGATCTGAGGATACTCGTCGTTTCTATGGCAATACTGTTAATTATATCCATAAGAAAATATTTTAAGCAGCTAACATGTTTTTTTTTTGTTTTTTTCTGTTGCTGTATTTGAAAATGCATCTGTGATGCATTGCAACCTTAAATCCAACCAATCACACAGATAGTTGCTACAAATATATCTAACTTTAACACATTGCATTACACATGACATTATTTTAAATAGACCGACACAAGCCTTTCATTGTTTTTGCGGACTGACTGAATATCTTATCTTATCTATATTTTTATACTTCTACTAGGACTTAGACCTACTGTAAATCTGTTATTTTATTTTTATTATTCTACTGTTGATTTCCCTATTGTTTTATTGTACTGTATTGCTGTGCAACCTGGCACAAGAATCTCCTTCGGGATTAATAAAGTTCTATCTTATCTTATCTTATCTTACAAGGCTCAAAGTGATATTTTACATTAAAGTAAGCATAATCCATCCCAAACAAAAACCATCTAATTCTCATCTAGTCCCGAGGTGCGTAAATCAACAAGATAATACCAACACAAAAAAGAGACAAATGTCAAATGATTCTCGTCATTTACGAATGCTGTGACATCGTATTAAGAACTATTAACTTGCTCCGACATGCATGGGAGACCCACACCACGCCCCGCCCACAACGTGTCACTGCCCCGCCCACTGGTGGACTCACAGATCTGGGGGGGGGGGAAGACCAAATGCTGCAACAGGAAGTCACTAACATGGTCCAGATGTGAAGACAACAGACCACCCCCCACCACCACAGCTGGAATAAGTTAGTGTGAAGGCATTGTTTGGAAACATGAAAGGTTAAGATTAAACTAAACTACAGTACAATGTGAAAGCCTATGAGATTTTACTGTCCCCCCCCCCCCAGCACTGGAATACCCATAAAAATACACCAAAAACGTTTGAAACTGGTTTTAAATTGCAAATGGACCACATGGTATGAATAGAATATCACATTTCACTAATCACCCCCACCCCAGCCCCTGATGTAATCACTATCCCAACTGACGTGATAGGGGGATTGCATTTCATTAGGCCGGAATACAATAGCAGGATCTCAATAAAGGCTCAACATTTTCCGAGCGTGCCCTCTCGTGATCAGAGCACAACAAACATACAAAGACAAAGCAACAATTCAGGACGAGAGACATAAGACATAACACTACCAATTTATTAATCAATGCATATTTGTTTTGGTCTGAAATTCAAATGGAAAAACAAACAAACAAAATAAACACAAATATTTTCTATACAAATATAACAATCACACCATGGCATACACAAGATGCACACTTCTTAATGTCTGAACAATGCTGGCTGGCCAAGTATAAAATACAAGAAAGACAGCGGAAACCTACCATAACACACGCTAACATTTTAAAGTCATTTTGAACTTAGCAAAACAGATTACATGAAATTAAAACAGCTATGTACAACTTGTCTTACAAAAAGTGTGATCACATGAAAACCAACATGTGAGTTGACCTTAATAGGGCCCAATCACAAGAGACCATTGTCCAGTCGTGAAACTTCCATTCTCCACCCTTATAATTCACAATCACTAATCATCATCATCTTCATCATCTTCGATGAGGGCTGCCTGTCTGCGTCTCTTGGCGGGAGCGGACACCGTCTCTCCGTCTGAATCTCCAACGTTGTCCATCGCGGTGGAGCTGTTCACCTCTGTAGGGACATTAAGGCCATTGCATCTAACTGCAGCATTCATCAACAGTATTCATCAAAGATTAATAAAAAAAAAATGTTGCATCGTCACATAGTAAATATATAAAACTAGCTATTTGGTAGATGCATTTATCATCATCATTTTTAAAATAATAATGTGTATACACTTGCTGTGTTAATTCCATGCTCTACACATTGAGCTAGACAGGACAGAGTAGCCCGTAAAGAAAGATTACAACAGCAGCTGCACAATACCCTTGTCGTCATCATCTTCATCATCATCATCCAGCACTCTGCTTCTTTTAACCGAGGTCTTCTCCTGCGGGGACCTGCCGTTACAAAAAGAACACACAGAAGGTTGTTTGAAGTCAAGACTGCTATTGGACTTTACTAGCTTAAGGAGAGAGTGGGGGTATATGGCTTACCTTCCAAGCGGGCTCTCTGTGAGTGCGGCCCCAATGGGGACGTCTTCAACAGGGGTGGCATCTATGAAGAACACAAAACTGTCTTAATAACACACGTTATCCATTAAAAGTGCTGACCCGGCCTCACTGAAGTAACGCAGCTCATTGTTCATACAAAAGCTTACACTTGTTTTGACCATGTGACTTAAAAAATTGCTCCAGCTGGTTTGAGAACAATCTCTTCTCTTTGGGGTTCAAACACCATGCTCAAATGAGTTCAGAACACAATAAGGAGTATCAGCAGTGGACAAATAGTAGTTACTGCTCTTTGTTCTATTCTGAAAGTA
This sequence comes from Coryphaenoides rupestris, assembly GCA_002895965.2. NCBI lineage: Eukaryota > Metazoa > Chordata > Actinopteri > Gadiformes > Macrouridae > Coryphaenoides > Coryphaenoides rupestris. The sequence continues at coordinate 109,267 of PIJE02000998.1, read as the reverse complement.
AAGCTAGCAAATGGTTGATAATGAACTGTGATCCTGATGCCTGGCTCACAGTTGGGACTGTTACAGTTAAAGTGAGAAAAGTACAAGACATGGCGAGACATTCACACAACTCATAAAACTCATGTCATATGATCACATCACAGGACACCTATTAAGACGGGTTGGCGTCACCATCTCCCAGCGTACCGTTGGTGTCGCCGCCGGAGCGGGGCTTCCTCTTGCGCGCCAGCAGCAGTGCCCGCAGCGCCTCCGACCGCTGCTCATGGGAGGACACCTCCTCCTCGTGCTCCTGGTCGGGGCTCCCAGGGCCCTGGGGCTCCTCTCCCCCCGCAGGGAGCTCCTCTCTAGGGGTGAGGCCCGCGGCCGCTCCCCTCAACTGGGCCGGGTTCAACTTCTCCGGGATCCTCCAGAAGGACTCCTGATCGACAGATATTGAGAGTATTTTTCAAAGCGACGCTCTGGGAAACTCCTATGAATGCAATTTAAGGGATTTGTTGTGAACTTGCTACCTGCTCATTGGCTGGCGCTCGCAGGCCCAGCTTGCGGAGAAGCTTCTGGAAGCTCTTCAGCTCCATGGCGTCTTCGTTCTCCTCCGTGAGGGGGACCAGTGGCACCGGCTGAGACAGATCTGGTAGATAAACAACATGGTCGCTCAGATATCCGACATTGATTTCCCTATTGTTTTATTGTACTGTATTGCTATGCAACCTGGCACAAGAATTTCCTTCGGGATAAATATCACTCTCTTAAAACGAGGTTGAGATTTCATAGTGGCGTACGGTAATACCCATTATCATTCAACAGTCCATTTAGATTTAGATTTTTTTTAGCTTTTGGAATATTGAACTAAAATGCTGCATTATGGGTGAACAAAGATAAATATGTCCTTTTTTGAATGCACATACCATCCTCCTCACGGTCGTCTGCAGTTCTGTTAAGGCAATTCTGTAGCCACAACAGGGGTCCTGACAAACCTGAAAAGCACAATGACAAAACCAGTGACCAGTAAAATATTGCTGAGAGTCTTTGTTTGTTTCCAAGTCTGAGAGAGACATTCTTCAACTGATATGAAGACGTAGTGTAATGGGAAAAGTCCATATAAGGCCTTTCTTTCAGCTGGCATTATGTTCCTTGAATAGATTGTCATTATGACAGACAAACTGTCCACAACTGGCATTAGCGTGACTTCTTCTTTGACCAGTCATAAAGATAAGCAGCTGGGGTGAGGGTTGGTTGACCGTTAAACCCCCTCACTTCTCCTATACCATGAGTGGGGTGAAAAGTGTGTTTAAAAGGGACAGGTGAATCTCTGTTTGTACTCACTCTGGTAGAGAGGAGTCTGGTGAATGCATTCATTAAAATACTCTTAATTTCTACAAGTATTCAGTTTGAAGATCTCATTGCCCTAGGTGCAATTATTGAATTGCCACGACAGTAAATAGACAAAATAAATGATGTCAGAGCTGTTGAAAAGCTAACTAGAGATGTGACAGTGAAATTCCTGCCATGTCTCAAGAATTTGACTGTTCAGAATGGTCTGTAATCCAAATCCAATGGATTTGGATTACAGATCAATCTATGCATTACTCGAAAGAGGAAGCAAATACATTTCCAGCGGAACTGCAGAATGGTGCACAAATATGTTGAAAGAAATCGAGGAATAAAAACAGTTAAGAAACCCCTCAATAAAATCAGAGTTCAAACAAAACGTCTCACCTTCGTGTTGGAGGGCACGCAACATGGCGCCCACGTTTGGCACCTTCCCTATGGCGGATCCCAGCGATTTTCTCTTCGGTCCTCCATTCGCGGAGGCCTCGCTCTTCCTCTGCACCTCAATCTCCTCCTCATCGCTCTCAGAAAAATCTTCTTCCTCCTCCTCCTCTTCCTCTTGATCACTGGCCTGACCCGTCAGATCAGCTAGGAATTCCTCTTCAGTCTGCCACAGGAGGAACAACAAGAATCTAGTCTAGACTCATTCATGCATACATACGGCTGTGGGAGGCCACCCAAAGCTTCCATATCTAAACTTGTGACAGACTCTCAAAAACTAAAACTTAAGTCCTCACCATGCCTTTACCGGAGCTTTTACCAGAGCCTTTACTGGAGCGTTTTTGGGGCACGCCGCTGCTGGTCCTCTTCTTGTAGAGCTGCCGTCTCTCGGACACCAGGCCCATGCTGATCAGCTTGTCCACCACACGGGCCCGGGAGCGCTTGGCCGTGCTCTTCTTCAGGATGTCCCCCAGCACGTCTACACAGCACACACACAACCAGGAGGAGAGAGACCCACAGTTACATCCACCACCACCACCACCACAGACACAGGGCGCTTTTCATAGCGGCCAATGGATAGACGTTATCTCAATAAAGATGACCGTCTGTGAAATAAAATGCGGAAAGCTCGACCCCCCCCCCCTCCCTACCATCAGAGTCTCTGAACTCCTCATACAGCATCTGCAGTTCCTCCTCCTGCTGCTCCGTCCACAAAACGATCCCGGTGCCGATCCTACATGAAGGATTCAAATCATTCTTCTCATGAGAAAAAAAACCAGTTGAATGCAGGTATTGCATGCAGTGCACGAATGAGAACGCATCCACACAAAAGTAAAGGACTGCATTGAGCCTTGCATTTCAATGCACACCTGGACTTGGGACAGAATGGATCCATCACCCTGCCCCCCCCCCCCCCCAGACCATCACCCCCCAAGCCAGACTTACTTTGTTTTCTTCAGCTGCTTGGCACTGTCCACCAGGCCCATGTGCACCAGCTGGACCACCACCTGGCGTCGGGTGCGCGTCTCGCTGCTGAGCAACGGTAGCAGCGTCTCCACGATGTCTGGCACTGGAAAAGCGAGAGGCCAGGAGGAGGTCAGCGAGAACATGGCAACGAAATGGAACGGAACGCAACTGAAAGGAATGGAAGCACCTGCTTGGATGGCATTTAAAAAGAGGCAGGAGCACCTTCTGAATCGCAGTGCTGCATGTACAGGGCGCGCAACTCCTCCTCCTCCTCCTCGGTCCACGCCACCTTTTTCTTGGAGCCGTCTCTGCGAAGGGTAGACCGATGGGAGGGGCCGGGTCAAACGTATAAGGCGGGCATGCAGTGGTGCAACGCATCCATAAGTCAGACAGTCAAGAGTGTAGGGCTGGGCTATTAACCAAACATGTATCGAAAACCGACATTTAGAAGCTCTCATTTAGACTTAATCTTACTCATGTCAACTGCTCAAAATATTAAAAAAAATATCCATAAATAGTTACTCTGTCTGTGTTATCTTGAATTACTATCTTGAACTCCTTCATTCGAAAAAACATCCCAGCTTTAAAAGTTCAGCTTATTTACAGAACATCGGAGAACTATGGGCAGTGTAAAAAAAATAAATAAAAAAGTACGATAAATAATAATCGTTCATTAAATGTAATCGAGGTAAAAGTTTGAAACAATCGTGGCATTGATTTGAGGTCATATGGCCCAGCCCTACACACGTGCCTACATTTGTAAAGACCAAGTCAAGTGTGCACATTCCTTTGACTTGATGCAACAAGCATCACAACACAACACAGCCACACACACAACACAGTTAATAGTAACAATCATGAAATCATCGGGCAATAATAAAAAAAGAAAACTCACCCGGTCTTTCCGTAGCCTTCGGTCATCTCGCGCACCGCCCCCACGTTCTTCCAGAACAGCAGCTCGATGTACGCCTTGTCGTTCTGCGCCGCCACCACCAAGAAGCGGCCCACCACATACTTGGCAAATGTGCCGAGCTCCTGTGGAAAGACAAACACATGCAGGCAGGTAAAATCACCAGCAATGCAGTTTCAATGACTACCATCACATCAACAAATGCCAATGAGATGGATGCTTTATTGATCCTGAGGGACGGTTTTCCAGAATATTGATTCCATATGACAGTGAAGAGATAGAACGTAGAATAAATACCTATAGATTAAGGTAAAAGACAGGTAGTGATGAGTAGTAATCATAGAAAAAAAAATAGTCACTGAAGATTAATGCTATGCAGGGGCGGCAGTAACTCAGGAGGTAAGAGTGGTTTTCTGGCAACAGGAAGGTTGCTGGTTCGATCCCCGGGCTCCGCCTTGCTAAGTGTCGAGGTGTCCCTGAGCAAGACGCATAACCCTAAGTGCTCCTGACGTGTTGGTTGTTACCTTGCATGGTTGACACCGCCGTCGGTGTATGAATGGGTGAATGTGAGGCAACTAAGTGCTTTGGATATAAATGCAATCCATTTACCATTTATGCAGTACTGAACAGTCTTCCATCAAGCTTAAACAAGACACAGGCACGGAGGGATTGGGCTCTGCGCTTTAGCGGGACACAAGGCACCTTATAGGCTGCGGCCGCCGGGTCGCTGAGGATCTGGTTGAAAATGCTGAAGACGGACAGCTGGTAGAGCAGGGCGTCCATCTTGAGGTCCACGGCCAGGCGGTGCAGCATGCGCGCGATGCAGTGGTTCGTGTGCGGCGAGTTCTGAGCGTAGGTTCTGAGCATAAGTAGGTAGGGCCGCACGACGGCCGGGTTGGCGAACCTAGGAGTGTTGGGGGGACCTTGGTCAGTTGTTGATGAAGCAAAGGGAATGATGTAGGCTCACAAATGGAGGTGACTTTTACATTTGACTACATATCAAATTGAAGATTATTGTAAATTTGATTTGTACATTATTTTATGGAATGCATTGTTGCGCTCCCTTACCGCTTGATGAAATCCAGGAAGTTAAAGTCCGTCTCAGACACCTGGACTGACTCCAGCTCCTCCTCCTCCTCATACTCTGCCCCGCCCTCGTCTTCTTCAGCCGCAGGCTCGGGGGGAGCGGACCCTGGGGGTACACAGACCAAACGTAGAAACACTACAATCACAAAATCACAGCTTAAAATTAAATACATCATATGGCAATATGACTTATTAGCGATCGATTGTCTTTATAGAGTGGAACACAGAGCACATCATTAAGGCGCCGAGGAGGACTCACTGGGCAGGGTGGCGTGGAGGATCTGTTTGAGCATCTCCAGTTCCTCCTCCGGCTCCACGTCCACTGAACCGAACACGTCCCCCTCTGGCCACACCTCCCTGGGGACACAGAGGAGCAGCCGCAGCCGCCACCAGGGCTCCGTTTAGAAACACACAGTGTGCAAGACAAGAGGAAGACTGAGGGGTCACGAAGGTCGGTCACACACTGACCTTGCGGCCCTCAGCAGTCCCAGGGCCTCGGGGCCCAGTCTGGCCATCAGGGAGTCCTGCACACGCACCATGGCCTCGCTGCGCTGCTCCTCCAGGGGGACCTCAGAGGCAGCGTCAAAGGGGACCAGACTCTCCACCAGACTCCCAGACAGCTGCAGAACCACAGGGGATAAGACTATAAGACTACAAGGTCTTTATATCCTAAAGCCAGTAATAATAGTAGTACTGGTAATAATATTACTATTATTATACATTATTACAATATTAACATTGCAAGCAAATGTAATAATGTATTAATTGCAAACTAATCTAAGCGTGTCATGTAATAACGTAATGGAACTTCAGCTCAAGTTATTTGAGATGTAAACCAAGCAATAGATTGTCCAATCAACTTTTGAGGCCCTTGGAGGAAAATGGAAATGAATCCTTCTGAGAATCTAGTCGCTAGTAAACACAGAAACTAAGGTGACCATGCGCCCCCTTGTGTCAGCGTGGTGGAATTACCTGAAAGCCAGACGCTCTCAGCTCCTCGGACACGATTTTCCAGGTTTCCTCCAGGACCTCTGGGTTGGTCTCAGGGGTGGAGGACTTCTTTTGAGAGCGGTTCTTCCTCTTCTTCACCTTCTTCTTCTGTGGTAGATGAAACACAACAGTGAGTGAAGTGAAGAAAAATAAAAGCATGATTTTTTTTTTTAAAGGATCTTTTACAACTGCTTGTGGGTGTTTACCTGCACGACCAGGTTGTTGCGACCCTTGCAGAAGCGCTCCAGCATGCGCAGGAAGAGGTGTGTGGACTCCACCAGGTCCTGGAGGAAGGACTTGGGCTGCTTGGTCTCGTCAAACTTCCTGAGCAGTGTCAGGAACAGCTCCCTGTACTCCATCAGGTAGAAGATGTTGCCTGGAGGGCAGCGAGAGGACACACTGCAACAACTACAGGAGACACCAATATCTGGACAGCTGGCTTTCATAAGCTAAAAAGGGTTAGACATTTGAATTATAATGTATATCCCTTACTATGGCCCCGATGAGACATATTCGTGTCATATATGGCAACTTATTTCCGATACTTTTCATCCAAGTATATACTATAATAATGTGAAATGAAATCAACAGAATAATTGCTGCCTTTTTTATACATAAAAAAATATATATCTTACTTTTGATAACGTTGGAACTCTGCCGGATGGTGTCATCCCGGGATCGGTCCATCTCACTCACCGTCAACAGCAGCTCCTGGTAGGCCTTTAATGCCAGGTGCATCCTAGCGGGACCAAGGAGAAGATAGTCCTACTTCAGATATCAAAAGTTGGACATTCTTACTCATTTTTTCTCTGAAATAGGCTACAGTTTGCAGGTGGTAGTCAGTTAATTTTCCATTTTATCTTTTGATTTTATGTTCCTATTTTATATTTTATCTTTTGTCGCCTGCCATGCCCCAAGAATTTCAGTGTTCAGAATGGCCCTGTGTTATGAAGAACATGTGACAATAAAACACTTTGACTTTTGACTTTGACTGACTTGAATTGGGTGCTGGCTAGTCTGCCACTTGGGGCGTTTGTCTACCTCTATTTAACTCCATTGCATGTCACTTTAGGCGAAAAGATCTTTCTCCAGCTCACCGCCTGGACCAGGACGTGGCCTGCTTGCGGTCGGTGAGCATCATCTCGTAGTAGTTGGTCATGTTGCGCTCGATGAAGTGGAAGGCGCGGATGGACATGGTCTCCGACACCAGGTCGGCGCGGAAACCATTGCCGCGGTTGAAGGCCATGAAGAAGCTGAGGGCCCAGAGGTAGTAGGTCTCGTCGTGCTGCTGGGCCTGCTCTCGGATCAGACCCTCCTGGTAGCACACCACGGGAGTTAGGATGGAGGCACAATGTGATGGCACGGCTCAGAAGATAACACACACGCTGTACATCTACTAGATGTGAAATAATAATGCTTTGATGTGGGATCAAAGTACGGTGTGTACAGTTGTATAATCGCATCTATAACTGTACGATTAATCAAAATATTATCCAAATCGCAATGTGGTCAAATGCAATATCCAAATCCCAGGAGCTGCACATTTAGAATGTAGAATGTGCACATGTATGTACATTTATAACATGTACTGAAGTAGTACTGAAGTACTGAAGAGATACCCTGGTCTACACATTTTTTTATACAGAAATTGTTTAGTGCAGTGCCCCAACAGCCCCACTAGCCAGGGTATAGTGTATAGCATATACTGTATCTAAATATAGATCTGTGAGATTCAGGCTGTACAAACCTGCCAATAAACAGCAGGTGATTAGAATCAATCGAGTCTACCTCGCTCAGAAGGAGGAGGAGGAGTTAAAGCTGGGGGGGGGGGGGGTGCGTGGTGCTCAGGGCTCACCTTGACCAGGTACATGAGGTGGTTGTAGCAGTTCTCCAGGAAGTCCACGCAGAACTCCCGCAGGAAGAGCCTGACGTTGAGGGCGGATCGCCGCTTGTCGTTGGGGTCGCATGCCTGGCGGTGCCTCTTAGGCACGCGCCGCACCGCCTTGCCAGAGTCATGGGTGTAGTTCTTGAACTGGAACGGAGAGAACACATTGATTGGTCGGTTTTTGTTCCACCAAGGCTTTCCCCCCCAAGTTGATATTTTGCCAATATTAACTCATGAGATAAGGGAGTTTGTCTGTTTCAATGTATTCAAGTAACTAGAAAAAGAGCCATGGTATTAGTCATGCTTAGCTTACATTATGGAGGCCTCTGTGGTAGATGACATCATTGTCTCCCACCGACTTGAGGCCCGCAACGACGTAGGACCCTCCGAAGCGCGAGTGTCTGGAAGGCACAGCAGTGAATTCCCTCTTTAGAGTGTGGGTGATGTCATTAAAACTAAAATTGTAGAAAATATTAAATAATGAACTCGCCCTAAAACAAAAATCGAAAGCGACATTAGCTTTTATTAGATGTATATCAGTTTGCACAGCTGCAAAGACGGCCTTCCCATCCATTTGAAGCCAATCCTATTCAGAACCAGAGACTACAGGAACCCAGCACAGGTCCACTCACCTGGTTCCTCTCTGCAATGTGCGGGTCCTCCTCTCCGCCTGCTCCTTCTGCCTCAGCACCTCCAGCTCCTGCAGGTCCCGGCTCTTCTCCTGGGCGGAGCGGGCGTGGCCGGCGCCGACCAGGGCCTCTGGCGTCTGGAGGAGGAGGAGTACGGTGAGAAGGTTAGGGGGGCTGGGGGAGGAGGAGGTTTGGGGCAGGATAATGTAGAGACTAGGGAGTGTCTGAGTCCCAGCTGAGTCCCAAGCAGCACCCATGACTGTTGCTGGGTTCTTAGTTCCTCTGACGGTCTATAGATGGCTTGTGGGGGTTGGCTGCAGACAGCCCTGCAACCATTCTAAGTTCATGGGGAAAAATGTTATTTCATTTTCCTAATAAAAAACGCAAATGCATTTTTTTCTGTTATTTCGTTAGGATCTCAGTGGCTAGTATTTAGTATTTTTGAGGTACCATTTTATTTCATTAAAACATTACTCAGGATTAAATGAATGAATCACTTTTGGCTAATCACAAAGTGGCGAGTTGGCCACTCAATCCCCCACCCTCAATGTGTCAGATCTCAATCGTTTCCACTGCTGGTCGTGAAAATGTCATAACACAAAATGGCTTCATAACGGTCATGGTGTAAACCAATGTGAGACATCAAGGACACAATGTGGTTCGATCCACAATGTCTGCAGTCAACATGTCGGCCCCCTTTGAGCAAGATGCCCTCCTTACCCCCCTGCCTTGCTTGCTTTAGTGGCCCGTATCTGAAACCACTGCAAGGAGCTTTGTTTTCAAAAGGGACTGCTAAAATGGCGTCCTCCTAACCTGGTCCCGGAACATGAGGGAGACCACCTCCAGCACATGCATGCACCACTGCTGCTCGCTCTGCGCAGACGCCAGGAACTTGATGAGGTCGTCGAAGCCGCTCATGTGAACCGCCCACAGCAGCTTGTCATGGATGCTGGCGTCGTCGTCCACGTTCTGGGAGCAGCCAGAAAACAGGGGGGGGGGGGGGGGGGGCATTTAGTGGCATCTAGTGGTGACGTTGCAGATTGCAGCCAACTGAATACCCCTCTCCTCAGATTCCTAACCCTAACCCTTTCCTATGTGTGTAGGAGAACTATGGTGGCTTTCAGGTGCCAGTAGCTACTCTCAATTATGCTCAATTATCTACTATGATCGCATCAAGTATCGTGTATCTGTCAAGTGATGAGGTTCCTTTATATAGATTTAGAAATTGAATTCAGTTATTTAGTCTGTAAAACGATGGGTCATAGCTTACATGTAAGATAGCAAATATTATTGTTACTTGTTCTGCATTGTGTTAGCATTTTATTGTTAACATGAGCTAGCTGGTTTGCATGAGAGCCAGTGTTTGGTTTGCCCGTTCTGGGTTACTGTAGAAACATGGCGGAGTGGCATGTTTGGAAGGTGATCTGCTCCCTATATAGATATTGTAAGCTAAAGAAATAATGATTCTTTGTTCCAGGTGATTAATCACTGATGAAAACATAGTTATATTATATTTCTGCCAAGCAAACACTAAAATTCTACACACTGTACCTTGAAAACAATAATAATAAGGTATGAGGGATTTTAAGCACAAAAGAATAGGACATAGTTAATGATACATTATATATTGAATGTTTGAGGCGAGACCTTCTCTTCGTACGGGTCTGCCGGCACATGGAGCACGTTCCTGACCAGCAGCAGAATCCTCTCGATCAGCAGGTTGTCCTCCTCTTGACGCTGCTCCCAGTCCTGTCACGAGGAGTCATGGGGATCAAGTACTATGTATTGATTCAGAGACCGTCGTTAGCGACCCTGAAGTTAATTATCGGAACGTCTTTATAATGATCATGATTATAGACTCACCAGTTGCAGTAGGTTATACAAGGTCTCACTCAAAACGCCAAACACCTTTTCATTGGCAAATGCCTAGATAATGATGAAATAAAAATTGACGATTAAGTCATTTTAACCAAATACAATTCCATTTGAATATTAGCACATTGCATGTATGTATATATATTTATATGCATTTTTCAATTCAGAAAATGGCTGTTTTGAAAGTTTTCATTAATTCTGTATCAAGTATACTATTAAATGATTATCAAATTATCAAAGTACCTCTTTATAGGCCTGCAGATACGAGGTGACTTGCAGGAAGTGATGTCTGAACGCGGGGTCATCAGGGATTTTGCCGAAGCAGAGCAGGGCGGGCTGAGTCAGGTTCACCATCAGCCTGGCAAACACCAAGAGAGACTCTGAGCTGCAAGTCTTTGTAATAATATTCATGTTAATGCATCCCAACCTCTATTGCTTTTAGTATATGACATACAGAATTAAGTTCATCGCTATTGTCATCAGCATAATTGTACGACGATGAAATGATCCGTACCTGATGCAGGCATCAAACAGGGGTTTGTCGCTGCCATGCTGGGAGATGATGGGCAGCAGGTCATTCTGCAGGATATGCCCCGCCCCCAGCTGCTGGCGGATGTCCCGAGTGTCGTCCTCGTGGCGCAAATACCTGATCAGGTCTTTCACGCTCTCTACAACACAGACAGCGAGGAGGACGTGTCAACAACAGCATGGGACGACCAGGCACAAGCTCCTTCTTGAAATCATGCATGTTTGTTGTTGTTGTTGTTGTTGTTGTTGTGACACTTACCCAGACAATCGGCTTCTTTGTGGTAGGTGTCTCCCTCCAGGTACCCGAGGGCACTGCACGTGGCCAACAGTTCACAGTTCATCGTGTACAGTCAGCCTACCACCGGGCGTGGAGACACCAGGTGTAGCAGATGGGGGCCATGGAGGAAAGAAGCACGAAAAGCAAGTCAGACACAGGAGGCAGAACAACAATAAAGCAGTATACTCAGAAGAAGGAAGACATTATTTATTGCTCGTTGTTAACATTGTGTTGTTTGCATGGAAGTATTGTCAGAAGTCTCGTCATTTTGGGGTAGCTGTCATAAATATAAGTTAAATATAATAATAGTTTGTTGAAATATGTCAACAATTGTACCTTGACTGAGACTAGACTTGGTTTAGCCAAAATCTATTTCTGTAGAAATGAACCAACTACATACATACTACTTACATTTTGAACTAAAATTGGGTCATAGCATCACACAGTATGTCGACCATAATGTTGACAGTAAGCCTGATAATAACCTTACTAACAACGCTACACAACGAGATAATCAACATCTTCACGACATGACGACAATTACCATTTTGTGGACTAACAATATCAAGGTATAGTGTCATTGTCATCGTCATCGTCATCATCATCATCATCATCATGTCATATTCGTTTACAATCATACATTTTACGCATCCCAAACGAAAGCTTAAGCATGTGCCAGACCCAAAGCTTCGCTCATGACGACGTTTATAGTTGACGCCGAGACAGAATTTAGAATAGCAAACTCAAAGTCTTACCAAGTAATATAATAGCATATCTGTTTACTCCTTACGGTCCGCACGCACTGGATCCAAACTCCCGCGAAAAGCCGCGGAGGAGGAGACTTCCTTCCGCCTTCCCTTTCTGGTGCGCCGTGCCCCGTCCACCCATAGGGGGCGCCAATGAACACTATGATCAATATACTGTATCGTGTCCTGTCTTGCAGATGCAGGTTCACCTTCAGCTGGACTGGCCGGTCGGACACGGCTGTACAATGACAAGGCGAAATCTAATTTCAAGGTAACTTGCAAAATTAACAGTGGCCGTATATTTTTTTTAAATAGAGAATAATAGGCCATCATCCAAGATTCAAGATTCAAGAAGTGTATTTGTCACACACACACAGGATATGCAGTGAAATGAAAAGTGGCGATGCTCAGCGGAATGTGCAAAAGAATACTACAAGGAGGGATCAGAATTATAATATTTACAGTATAAAAAAAGAAAGGCCAACAGAAATTAGATCTATAAAAACTAATAAAAGGCAGGATAAAAATCTAACTGAAATGTAAATGTAAAAATATAGAATAAAGTGAGTACAGACTGCATGTATGTATGTCATAAGTTCTGTCATGAAATGATGTGAGTGCATGTACAGTATACAGAGTGTATACTGTACTGTGTATACAGAGTGTATGTGAGTGTGTGCATGGGAGGTCAGAGTTCGGTCAATCTGCAAAGAAAATGTATGGATAGATTTCAGCTATGTTTGTGGCTGGTATATTATTATATATTATATTATATTTATTGATTCGCCCTCACAGATAAAGACACACATTATTGACTCAAAACCAGAATGAATCACACCACACAGATCTGCTTTAAGTTGCTTTATTTAAATCTCCATTTCTGGTTGCTCAGTAGATATTGTTCCACGTTTTGTTTCTGTAAGGTATGGTTATTGTTGTTGCGGTTATTGCCGAGAGAACGGCATGTCTGAACAAAACAAAATGCAAACATCTTGTGTCGGCCTGTGAGCGGTGATCTATTGATCCCTCCATGGTGGATGACATTCAGAGTCACAACGAAGAGATCAACATGTCTTTTCACAACCTCCCTCCCTCCTTGCCCAAAACATCTTGGCCTTTTACTCCTCGCTGACTGGTGCCTGCCTCTCTTTCATGAGGTTGTCTTTGTGAAAGGAATGGTGGAGTAGTATGAATATTACCTAGGCAAGGCGCTGTAAACAAGGCCTCTGGTGGTACGGGTTAAAGTGGTTTTGCTTGGTAGCACACAAGACTGACTTTTTTTCTCTGCAGCACGGATGAGCTGTTATAACTTAGTAGCACCAAGGTGACCCTGCCTAAAGACATGTTATTGTTGTAATATTGCACCCAACAGTAAGCTTGACATTAACACATTAACATCGAGCGGAAATGAAGACAAGGATATGGATTTGAACTAACCTTCTACTAATTGTAAACCCTGCAATGCTATATTGGTTCAGATAGTTGCAACCTGGGAAACTGGAGCCTGTCTAGTGCTAAACTACACATTCATGGCATCCTTGTCATTGGTTTCATTTCGATCAGACTCCCTCTCTTTCTCTTTCCTGGACTCCTTGATCACCTGCAGAAAAAACAACAGTTAAATCGCATTTTCTTTGGATTTAATTTGAGAGCAAGCTATAATTAATGTGCAGGTGGATGTACCTCTCCGTCACGAGTCTCCACTGTCTTTATTACCACAGTCTTTTTGCTAGAGGTGTCTGGAATTGGCTCATAGTCTACGGACGAAAGGACAATTTAGAAAACCGTATCGTCCAATTGAAATACGTTTGTGTTACTACATACTTATATTGCTTCGATGTGATTTGGTTCTTGGTTCTAGTGTAAAAGCGTATGACTCAGTTAGCGACCTTCTTACCTCGATTACTTGATTGACTGCTCATGTGGAATTGGCTGCTCAAGTTAAATATGGGAACAGTGATCCTGTGGGACAGAGACAGAGAATGATCAGTGAAATATGTCAACCAGCTAAATAAAGCTAATAATATGCCCACATTTACTACGCGAAACCTTAGAAAAAACAAATGACGCTCGTTCATTTGAGATTCAAGAAATATTGAAAAGGCTTACCTGCTTTCCTCTCCCTCCAGCAGCTTGCGGTAGGTGGCGATCTCGATGTCCAGCGCCATCTTGACGTTGAGCAGGTCCTGGTACTCCCGGAGGTGGCGCGCCATCTCGTCCTTCAGGTGGCGCATCTCGTCCTCCAGTCGGCCCACGTTGTCCTGGTAGTTGCCGATCTCGTTGCCGAACTGGTCCTCCATCTCGCGCATCTGCCTCAGCAGGGCCTCGTTCTGTCAGAGGACACAGTGGCCTCGGTTCGTACGGTATAATGTAAGTGTAAGTAGTGTAGTGTAGTATAAGTAGTGTAGTATCATATAGAATAGTGTAATATAAGTTGTAATGGCAGTACATGTACAAGTATTGACATTTGATCACCTCCTATTGACCTATTATTTCTTTGATTGTGTGTTTGTGTACAATATAGTAAAAGAGGTGGAGGATAATATAGTATGAGTAGTGTAGTATAGCAGCAGTATAATATAGTATAGCATTTAGTACACTATAGTATAACATAGTATAGTATAGTAAATGTTAAAGTGAATGGGGCTGATAGGTCTGCCTCACCGTATTCTTGAGGGCATCAACCTCACAGTTGAGGGACTGAATCTGCCTCCTGGACTCATTGGCCTCCTGCTTCGCCTGCCTAATGGCATCGTTGTTCTTCTTGGCAGACTGGGTCAAGTCAGTGAACTGTACAATGGGAACAACACGATAAACAGATGGAACAAGCCATATTTACCAGTCAAAAATGCGTGTTATGTCTTGTGTCCGGCTCTCTCTAGGCCGGCTCTGTACCTTGGACTTGTACCATTCCTCAGACTCCTGCATGTTCTTGGAGGCGATGTTCTCGTACTGGGCCCGGATATCGCGCAGGGCGGTGGTGAGGTCCGGCCGGGCAGTCTGCTCCACCATCTCCATCTGCAGGTGCTGCGTCTGCACACTCACCTGGACGTCCTGGATCTCCTGAGGAATGCCGCCGCAAAAGAGGCAAGCACGCACATGCAGACACACACACACACATGTAGACACGCACACACAAGCACACACACACACACATAAACAAACAACAGGTTAATCGGAGGAAGCTCAATTTTCTCTTATTCGTGAACTGTGGTGTTATTTAGATTCATTTGGATTTATCAATGGTCCCTTCTGTTGTATTTAAGTCGGTGAAAAGCAAGGCATTGATCCAAGTGTTTTGAACTATTACACCAAAATCCAAACTCGATGTTCTTCTGGAGACATTTCATACCTCATCGTGGAGCTTCTTGAGGAACTCAATCTCATCCATCAGAGACTCGATCTTCCTCTCCAGCTCCAAGCGGGCCAAGGTGGCGTCATCCACATCCTGGTGGTCACACAGGACAAAAACAACGCCTTTGGTTTGATTGTCGCATTTGGTTATCTCTTTATGACTCTTAGAAATGTTCGTATTTTAACTGTGTAGATTTGTGTAAAGCTAGAGTTTGAAGTGTGTCTGTTTGGAACGGGGCCGATTGCTGCAGGAATTGCTGCTTGCAGCTTTCTCGTGAACCTGCTGATCCAAACCACTTCACACGCGACACTGCACTTCCTTGAGTCCTCAGCAATGCAAGTCGATGGGATGAACGGTTGTCCAGAAAATCGAATAGACAGACGGACAAAGACACACATACAGTACATACATACATACATGCATACAGAGACTCCTCTGATGACAGTAGTTAGATGTTCAGTTGTTTACCTTGCGGAAGATAATCAAGTTGCCCTCAGCTTCAGCTCTCTTCTGGGCCTCTTCGTCCAGCCTGCAGCGAGCACCAGAGAGAAGAGACGGGGGGAGCACCAGATGAGGAAAGAAGAAGGAGAAGACCGGGTGGAGAATATGTTTAACCTTTCAGAACACAAGGCTGCTGCACAGGAAACCCCTTCCTTTCATAGATTAGCTTTCTTTGTGGGGAGGTTTTTTTTTTTACAAGACAAAGCATCAGCTGGCAAAAAGCCTTTAAATCAATTTGATCAATTTGTTGAGCCAACTACTCCCAGGGTTCAGCAGAAAGTCTTTTGGGAATGCCGGCTGTCCTTTTCAGCTAATTTGGTTTGCTGGTAGGGTCAGCTGCACAGACACAACATCTCTATAGTCATTAATCTCTTATAAAGGTCATTAGAATGCTATCGAATGATCATGAGATTACAACAATAACAATTTTTCATGGTTTTATTAATGATATATGTTTTGTAACAATGACAAAACCCTTTTCCTCTTGCACCACTAAAAAAGTCAAACCATGTTGACCTGGACATCCGATGATTAAGCATTTACATTAGTGTAATTGCAAAAATGGTTCCCGGGTGGCTTTTCCTTTCCTCATCATTTGCAGGGTGTGTCCGCAGCTCCATCTATCTGGGCGCTGTCGTCTAATAGAGAGCAATGACGCAAGAGGACATTAACCAGATTACTGGAATGACATGACATCACCGAGAGGGGGAGAGGAAGGGGGGGGGGGCTTACTTCCTCATCCTTAATTCATGCCTTGTCACATAGCAGGGCTACTTTTCCCTAATGGGGTCTTGACACCGTCCCATCGGAGAAGCGGAGACACCGAACACCTCCCCCCTGCTAATGGAGCCATTCAGACGCATTGATTTTTCCGCCAGCTATTTTTTACCCCTGCTTTGAACCAATGCTGCACCTCGCTTCTCCCTCCCGTGCCTTCCTTCCTTTCTCCTCCCTCCCTCCCTTAGCCACTCCCTTTTCTCAGGAGGCTCCGCCTTGTCTCCAGTTACTCCACCTTCCTATTGAGACATAATTGTACGGGGGAAAGAAAGAAACGTTGCCTTTGTCTCTATAATCTCACATCTTTGCTCAATGCATATTTGTATTCAATACAATCTCCACCTTTTACCCCTATTATGTTTTCTTTAGAATAATGTTTCGACTAATTTCATTTTGGATGCAATCTAATTAGTTTGCTGCAGCCATGTTGTCACGCTGCAAGTATGGATGCACAATGTCAAATCACGCCATGAACGGCATGCCAAGTTCAATTCATCTCCCCCATCACACAGCCAATTACGTGAAGAGCTTCTACAGAGAGCCTACAGAGCTTAATGGATGTGTTGAATGTCCTTCCTCCCTCTGTGCCACGCCCTACGCTTCTGCGGGAAAATGGACTGAACGGTCCAGCGGCCATTTAAATGGTAAATGGACTTCATTTTTTATAGTGCTTTTATTCAAAGCGCTTTACAGTTTGTGTCTCATTCATACACA
Source organism: Coryphaenoides rupestris (assembly GCA_002895965.2). NCBI lineage: Eukaryota > Metazoa > Chordata > Actinopteri > Gadiformes > Macrouridae > Coryphaenoides > Coryphaenoides rupestris. Next base: position 92,258 of record PIJE02000998.1, on the reverse strand, counting down.
CATTCAGACGGTGTCAGACAGATGGTGTCCTCCCAACAGCCAGCTTGTTGGGAGGAGTTGGGGTTAGGTGTCCTGCTTAGAAACACATCGACACTTGGCTAGGAGGGAGTGAACCAGCAACCTTCTGGTTCCAGTTGCCGCCCTTGCGAGATTCACTGTTATATTCCTGGATTATTATGTTTTAATTTGGGTTTGGGTTCGTCAGCTATACTTGACTGTCTGCCGGCCGACCTGTCGGTCTCTCTACCTGTCTCTCGCTCTCTCAGTCTGCCTGTCTGTCTCTCAGCCTGCCTGTCTGTCTCTCAGCCTGTCTCTCTGTCTCTCAGCCTGTCTGCTGGTCTGTCTGTCAGTTTACACCGTTCAATCATAATCACTTCTCCATCATTTCAACACAACATTCATGTACTCTGTGTGGTTCACTTGTTCATTCCCCACCACCGAGCGGGCGGACCCACCTCTGCCTGAGCAAGTTCAGGTCCTCGGCCAGGTTGTCCCTCTCCACGTGGTACTGGTCTCTCTCCTTGCCCGCGTCGTCCAGCTGCCGCCGCAGGTCACGCAGCTCTTCCTGGAAGAGGTCGGTGGCGCGGCTGGGCTGCCCCTGCTGCTGCTGCCCCTTGAAGGTGTTGAGCTCCATCTGCAGGGCGCCGTTCTGCTGCTCCAGGTAGCGCACCTTGTCGATGAAGCTGGCGAAGCGGTCGTTCAGCTCCTGCAGCTCGGCCTTCTCATTGCTGCGGGTGGCCAGGAACTCCTGGTTGACCGCTTCGGCCAGGGTGAAGTCCACCTTGTCGTAGGTGAGGCGCGTCGGCGGCTGCTGGTGGGCACCGGGCCGTCCCCGCTGGTAGCCGCCAGCGGGGCGGGAGGACATGGAGGGGGACATGGAGCGCATGTAGCGGCCGCCCCCTGAGCCTCCACCACCGCCGGAGCTGGCCATGCGGGAGGAGACGGGGGAGTAGGAGGACATGGAGATGAGGTTGGGGCTGCCGAAGGTGCGGCGGTAGGAGGTGGAGGTGCGGGCCGAGGAGTGACTCATGGCTCGTCCGAACGCAGGGGAGAGGGTGGTGTCAAAAACCTAGAGAGAGAGCTGGAGGACTCGGAGATGCCGGGGCTCTGAGGCGCGTTGCAGCGGGACGTCCGACCGGGAGGCTCTGAGGTTTTATACCCTGGACGTCTCCTCCTGCCTCACGCCTCCTCCCTCCTCCCCCTTCCTCTCTCTCAACCCCACCCCAAGACCCTTCAATTTTCAATCACTTTCCCAGCATGGAGTGCCGGGCCCCTCCCCTCCCCTTGTCCTCTGGCGAGAGACCCACCCTGTCTGTGTGTCCTGCCGCTCTCTCTCTCTCTCTCTCTCTCCCTATCTCTCTCTCTCTCTCTCTCTGTTGCTCCATCCAGCTCTATCAGCCATTTCCATCCTTTTATCTATAGCACGACGACATGAAACACGCACATGTCTACCATATATTGCTTTGATCACTGAAGATGTCTCCGTTTTATCACCACTTTGCTAATAGATGCTTCCTAAAATGCAAAGTTTACACTATTCGTCATACTGAAGGCCTTTATCTTGTAGCTCAGCGGGTCTATTTTTGCCCTTCATATAGGCTAATTTGTACCCCACATTTGTGTCCTCATTGTCTGTCATTGTTCCTTCTTTCCTTAATTCCTACCCCTTCTTTCCTTCCTTCATTCTCCTCCATCTTTTCGATCTTTTGTCTCTGGATCTTGTGCGTTAATGGAGCCCAGTATTGATGTTCTGATGGGTTATTGCAGAACCATGACTGTGCAGTTATTCTATCCCCTAGAACTAGTGTGCATTACATCCAGTAACCCAGGGTACGTTATGGATATTTAATAACTCACGCCTGACAACCCTCTTTTATGGTGAAGAGGTCATTGTTTAGGTAGAGGAACATTACACTTTTAAAACAATGTTATGTGCGTTTATCTACAGATACAGTATATTTCATTTTGCTAAATGTTGGAGAAGACTTTTTTTATTTATTTTTTCTGATTTACACAAGTCTAACGCACAGTTGTGTTACAAGACATAGCAATGCTAGTAATAATAGTTAGGCAGTGGTAGAAGTATTTGTTATTTGTGTTTATTTGTGTTCATAAATGTCTAATGATTCAAACTGGTTGAAAATGGTTAAATGGTTTCACATTGTGTAGTTATTACATCAAAAAGCAGGCTAACTAAATAACTAAATATACAATAGCTCACCATAACAGTCTATATGTACCATCCTGTGTGCGTGCGTACGTGCGTGTGTACATGCGTATGTGTGTGTGTGTGTGTGTGTGTGTGTGTGTGTGTGTGTGTGCGTGTGTGTGTGCGTTTTGTGTGTGTGTGTGTTTCTATTTCAAAGACTGACATGCTGCTGATCCGATATACAGTAATGCTAGCACAGTGCTTTACGTGCGCCTTGCTAACTGGGTGGGGTCCTTTTCTCTCTGGTCGCTTCTCGGATGCAGCAGCACGCCTCGCTCCATTCATTGTAACGTCCATACCGGTCAAATGAAAGATTATTGATGGCCATGCGATAGCCATGTATCCTCACCATTAACCTGCTGCAGGCTGGCCACACCCATTAGCAGCAGCCCTTAGTTTAATGAAACTGGTTGACACACAAGTGGGCAGCTTTTACAGGCTATGGACACAGCCATATATTCCTCTGGGGCGGATCTGGAGCCCACGTGGTGCCAATAAAAGCTCTCTCTTTCTCTCTCTCTCTCTCTCTCTCTCTTCTCTCTCTCTCTCTCTCTCTCTCTCTCGCTCTCTTTTTCTCTGTCGGTCTCCTCTCTCCCACTCTCTTTCTTTTTCCCTCTATTTCTCCTCTCTCTCTTGATCTCTTGATCTCTTGTTCTCACTCCATTTATATTTTCTCTCTACCTCTCCCTCTCTCTGTCCTATCCCTCATTTCTCCCCCTTTCACTCACCTTCCCCTCTCTCCTCTCTCTCACACACACACACTTGCTATTCTTTATTTTATTTATTTCTCGCCTTTGGCTGTCTGTCTCTGTGCACAGAGATAGGCTGTGCACACTCTGTGTGTGTGTGTGTGTGTGTGTGTGTGTGTGTGTGTGTGTGTGTGTCACTCTCTCTCTCTCTCTTATGGTCTCGCTTTATCTCTATCTCTCTCTATTTATTTTTTCTTTCTTTCTCGCCTTTAACTGTTTTTCTGTCTTCCCACTGCTCTCTTTCTCTCTCTCTCTCTCTTCCCACATGCACCCGTTTCCCTCTGTCTGCTTGGTTACCGTTCTTGGGGAGCTGCAGCGGACGTCTGGTTTCCTCCATAATAAACGTCCTCCAGGCCGCGTAATCAAATCAACCAGCCTTATGGTCAATAACTCTTCTCCCTCTCTCCCTCTCTCTCTCTCTCTCTCTCTTGCTCTCTCTCTCTCTCTCTCTCTCTTTCTCTCTCTCCCTCTCTCTCTGCATCTTCCTCTTTGATCCTGTCTGTCTGCCTGTATGTCTGGTCACTGTCTGTCTGTGCTGTCTCTTGTGTGTCTCTGGTACAAGAGGGCATCACACTGTGTGTCTCTCTCGTTCATCAATAAAAAGTTTCAGATCTTTTTTAATATCAATCAGTCCGTGGTCCATAAGGACGGTTGATTTGTTTACAGAGCTCACAACGACAGGTTAAGTGATTGTTCGGAATCGTGCAGACGGGAATCACAAGACACACTGAAAACAACATCATTTATAAATGCCACCCACCCCCCAAAAATGCTTTTAGCAGATACAGCCAGGATCACTTTGTTTCTCCACGCCCTTTCCTGGTCTGTGCAGACGGACCTTCTGCTGCAATGTTCTCCGTCTGCTCTCCCTCTGCATCAAGTGACCTGCATGTTAGCACTACTCTGTTTGCAACACATTGGTCAACATGCACATGGGCCAGATGCATTGAGCTGAATGTCGGGCAAACCGTCTGTGGCGGTGAGTGGCTCTGTTGTGTTTCAAGTCGTCACGTGTAGAGACGTACACGTGCGAGCGACTCTTACGGCCACACCCCTTTTACAGGCGGGTTGTCTCTCTCCTGGGTACACTCGCTCTCCTGGGACACCTTGTGGACAATGTTGTGAGATGTTCACAGTATTGCTTTTCTATTGTATTACATAACAATGTGTTGAGAGAGTAACCTATACACAATTATATTAATGCAGTTTTTTTGTTAGAAAATTTACTTAGAAAATTAGAAAATTGACAAGTCCATAATTGTCCTGGTTTCCAACAGGATTAATTAGCTGGCATGTACAGCACATTTTTTTCAGCATCAAAATGTCTCCATGACGTCTTATGTCTTCAAAAGATCATATTCAAATGTTATGTCATTACCCAATATCCTCACTTCTTTCGAGATCATTTCACTGGTCTCCAGGGTTTTCTCGCGGTTCTGGTTTCACCTCCTCGCTCATCAGTTGAATACGGCAAAGTGTGTTTGGCTGGAGTTCTCACCTTACCCAGTTCCTCCGATGTCCTCTGTAGTATCTGAACCTCATGACTCCAGTCTCCCTCCTCACAGAGCCCAGGAGCACTCTGACTGCACTCCCACGCCTGTCCATGACTTCTATCTCTGTCTCTTAACATAATCTATAGAAACCTTCATATCATACATTGTTATTACCATAAAAAACATCAGGTAAGGAGGATATAAAATACAAAGGTTCCTCTGGTGTATTTGAGAGACAGCCTCATGGGTTTGAATAGATAGTGCACTATATATTGATCTGTCTGGGTTTCAGACAAGCTAAGTTGCCCCACCCTCATATCCTCTTCTCTCTGGCCCTTGTGCCCAGCCATCGAGGCTGTGGACTCACCACAAAGCACCTCTTAATGGCTGCAACTGAAAAATGCTTGTGCGGAGCCAACAGTATATGGCCTGCAGTTTGCTCTGTTCGGCTGGGTATGGTGAGGGGGGGGGGTGCCATAGATGCTAATGGTCTATTCAAATATGTTAATGGCCTGGGCAATGATGTGCATGGTGCCACCAAAGCTTGTGATCTGGCTTGTGGATCAGTGAATGTGAGGCAACTGTCAAGCGCTTTGGATAAAAGCGCATCGACAGTAACTGTTTTAGCTAATTCATAGATCACCTTGCTTTACTGGTCCAAATGTAGGTGGCAAATAGAAACAATCATACAGTATTAATAATAATATGTGGAAGTAGAATGTTAAAATGGATAGGTCACTATTTAAATATGATTAACAAATGAAAATAGGAAATTAAGGAAATTAAAGAAGAACAATATGATGAAACGATCTATGTTATTCACTTTTATTTAGTATGGCAAACAAGTATGGAAAAGTGCTAGTGATTTAAACTATATTGAAAAAGGGTTACAGTTAATCATGGTGATTCTTCTCTAAGGACTTGCCACAAATAAGTTACAAAGTAATCTATAAACTATCAGTGTCATTAAATAGAAAATATGAGGAGTCAAAATAAATACACAATTTTTCTCACAACGGAAGCATTTATTTATCTGCTGCCCATTGGGGTACCATGGAAATTATTCAATTTAATTAGTGAATGAAGTAAATGCATTCATGCATCTCGTCATCGACATTACACAAGGGAGCCTGTGAATGGTAGTTTGTACCGTGTCTTTACTCATGTTTCAAACAGGGGCCTACATATCGCGGCTACAGCATGAGCCTGTACTCTGGTGAAGGGGGCGGAGTTACGTAATACACGTGGTTAGATGCAAGCCGGTAGAGTGATGGCACCGCTAAGCTCAAACTGTTCTGCCCTGAAGCAGCGGCCGACTCTCCCCGGGCGACTGTCTGCTCAGCAGGTTCCACAGCAGCAGAGGCACCGGCGTGTTGGTGGAAACCCCGCTGCCCTCGCCCTCCTCGCTCAGCGGCTGGTACTGCTTGACCCGTCTGCTTAAACACAGGGTGAGTGATGGGTTCAACTCCAAAGTCATATTTTGTGTGATGTGTGAGTGACTTTGGGTCATTGGTAGGTAGTGTAGTGTTACCTGTACATCAATCCGATTGTGCCCATGATTCCCACCAGCACCATAATGCCCAGTATGGTAGCGGCTGTGTCGGCAGGCGACCCTGATGAACCTGCGGTTACCGTGCACAAAGTCAGATAGTGATTAGCCGACAAGCTCTCTAATGGCTTTTCCTGAACGCTGAACAGACCGGAAATGGTCTCTTTCTCTTTTAAAGATCAATGCTACTTACCGACTGTCACGCTGACTCTGGCACTGGCTACGGCGAGGCTCACGTCATTGGTGAGGGAGACGTTGATGCAGAACACGCCCGAGTCGTTGAAGAACTGGCGGAGGACGAGCTGGCAGTCCGGTGACGGCAGGGCGGCGCTGCACACTGTCTCTATGGGGGTCACGCAGTCCGAGTCCGAGATGACGGTGCACACCTCGCTGGGCAGGCTGCACGAAGGGACATGATGACACAGACACAATGGGAATGACGCCTGACTGAAGAGCTCCGCTTAGTATGTTCTGCCAGCATTATCCCTCAATAGTAAAGGGACTTTCGTTCTTGATGCGTTTTCCTCACCTTCCTTGACAGCTGATGGTCAGGTCCACAGCATTCTGCTCCAGCTCAGTGGTCAGAGACATGACATTGGCAACCTGCACGATCTCCACACTCTCAATGCCCTCTGCAGAGAGGTCAATGAGTCAATATTTAATGCCACCACTTAACGTCCTTATGATCGACAAGGGGTTATAATTACCTCAGTAGAACGCATTGAAAGCAAACAAAGAAAAGCTTCTGTTCACTTACGAATGATGTCCACTGTGGTGGCCAGGGAGCCGTAGCGGTAGACGTTGCAGTCTGCCGTGAGTTCTGGGGCTTGTCTTTTGGTCAAGACCAGCGCCACCTGTGCCGGTTCCGCCTCTACCTCCACCTCTACCGCCACCTCAGCCGGGATGGCTCCCTCGTTGACGGCAACTATTTTTGGGGGGGTAGAAAGTGGAAAATCATTTAAGCATCACAATGTTTAACAGAGTTGACATATTGACCAGCTGTGTCTTTCGACAGTGGCATGCGATATCATTGCTCACCTGTTGGGACTGCCACCTCATTGACGGCCTCTGCTACTTCTGCCTCAGCGATGACTTCGGGTTCGGCCTCCACAACCTCCACCACCGCGGCGGTCTCAGTGACAGCAGGCACCAGGACATTGTCGGTCTGGGCCGCCTCTGTAACCACGGCGACCACCTCCTCCTCCTCCTCCACTAGGACAGGAGCAACGGTGGCAGCCTCAGCCACAGGGGCCTCTTCTCCCTCCACAGCAATGACATCTGCCGCGACGACGGCTGCATCGGTAACTACTGCGGTTTCATCTGCAGGGGCCACAGCGGCCTCGACAGCCTCCTCAGGTGCCTCAACTGCCTCTTCAACTGCAGGGACCACAGCAACCTCAACTGCCTCATCAGCTGCCTCAACTGCCTCTTCAGCTGCAGGGGCCACAGCGGCCTCAACAGCCTCTTCATCAGCAGGGGGCACAGCTGCCTCAACTGCCTCTTCAGCTGCAGGGGCCACAGCGGCCTCAACAGCCTCTTCAACTGCAGGGGCCACTGCGACCTCAACTGCCTCATCATCTGCCTCAACTGGCTCTTCAGCTGCTGGGACCACAGCTGCCTCAACGGTGTCCTCAGCTGCAGGGGCCACAGCGGCCTCAACTGCCTCTTCTGTTGCGGGGTCAACCGGGGCAGCGGTGGCGACCTCCACAACTTGAGCCACTTCGGCCCCCTCTGCAGCGGCGTCCACCTCGACGGCATCAGCGGCCTCTCCGGCTGCAGGGGCCGCAGCGGCGTCCACCTCCTCCTCCCCTGCTGCGGGTACGGCGGCAGCCTCGGCTTCTGGATCCGCTGCGACTTCGGTTCCTTCTGCGGGCTGGACGGAGGCAGCGAGGGCCAGGTCATCAGCCAGGGTGGCCTCGGAGACGTCCAGGGCGGTGGCATCGCCCTCTTGGGCCACGGTGGATGGGTTCTCTGCTGGGACGGTGCTTGGTGTGGAGGCCATAACAACCACAATAGTGGGGGCTGAGGCATCGGCTGGGACCACTGAAGAAGAGTAAACGGAGAGGTTATAATGGGTTATAAAGAATGGTTAAAAAATGATGACAAGGAATAAACAGAAGAAGATTGGGATTATAATAGCATCACTTACCGGCAGTGGTGTCCGCACAGTCGTTGGGAATGCTTGCCATCAGAACCACCTGGGGTTTGTAGGCTCCCGGCGCCAGGTATGTGTGAGTCACAGTGCGCTCCCTAGAGATGAGCGTTCCAGTTTGGTCTCCAAAGTCCCAGTTGAAGGTGATGTCTGAGGAACTGAGGTACTGGCTGGGGTCGTGGAGCTTCACGTTGAAAGCGATGGCTCGGTTCTGGATGAAGCTCTGGTCATTCTGGTTGACATCGCTGACTTGGTTGAGCGAGATGGTGAAAGGGATTTGATCTGTCAGGGAAGGAAAACAACGTTATATGGATATAATCATAAGACGCAATTAAGGTAGTTGCAGGGTGTTGATCATATTGTGGTGTCAAAGGGTAATAGGGTTACCTGTGATGGAAAACTGTGTTGAGGCATAGCCCAGGGGAATGAACTTGTCATCTCCGCGGCAGTGGTAGATGACAACCTCCATTTTGTAGGAGCCCAATGGGATGTTGTCTGTACCGATGGTGAGGGAGGAGGAGGGTCCATCTGCCACCTGCCAGTAACGTCCTTTGGAAGAAACAGAACTACTTATAGGATACTATTACCTGTTAACTCATGCAGTCAGTTGCTCAACACTTCTACTCTTTACTCACCATCTTTTGACTCTATCTATACAACTCAACTTTATACACCGATATTTTTCCATTACTGCACATTTCTAAGTTAGAGTTCAGTTAGTTTTGGTGCTTAGGCGATTCATTCATTCATCTTTCACTTCTTAACTGGGGTGGATAATATGTGGGACAATCATAATTGTATTATTATTTTGTATTATTATTATTTTATTTATTATTTTCATATACTTTGTTGAAACATTGACATGCAGATAGATAATTTATAATAAATAGATATCATAATAAATAGATATTCTATATGCACATTGAATTGATCAAACAGATCATTTTTGCGCTTATGTCTGCCTGATCACTGCAGTCATATTTACACCATGACCCCAGGTCATATGTACCCCATGACCCCAGGTCATATCTACCCCATGACCCCAGGTCATATTTACCCCATGTCTTCCACACAAACACATAGCGAGGCTTCTTGTCTGGACTCCTGGTGAAGGAGGAACCATCTGGGAAGACTCCGTTTCTGTTGTTCTGCTGGTCAGCGTACACAGCCTGACCCTCTTCATACTCTCTTCCTGAAAGACAAGAACAGTCAAAAGTTGTACAAATGAACAACAGTATATAGGAGAACAAGGCCAGAGAAGCAAAATCCAAAGTCGACTGGATGAGAAAAAGAAAAGAGAAAATGGCTGACCCTCGACAGTGCAGTTCCTTGTCCAGACCACCTGACCATCGGGGAGCACCGTCTGGTTGGGTGGGAATCGAAGGTCGATGTTGAACGTTGCTTTAGCGCCTGTCAGCGTCGGCGCATCGTTCTTCACATCAAAGGCAACTTCACCACCTGGAAGACACAGTTGAGACACAAGGGTGAAAAAGTAATAATATGTAACATTGTAAGTCATTCTAATTTCTAAATACAGAGAAAAAAAGCCCACCTGATCATATGGAGCTGGAGTAATATACATTTTTATGAGTTTTATAAAGAAACCAAAAAGCCCTCAAACTCACCAACCCAACAATTCCTGAATCTTGAGTCTCCATCTCTCCATACGGGGTACATTCTTGAGTTCCATGATCGGTACCGTGTAAACTGAACTTTAGACTCTGAAAGACAAACATATCGATGAATTCTTCTGACAACGCCTAAAGGCCTATCCTACTAATCCATGTTATAGATGGGAGTTTCGGTTTTTGATTCGTTACTGTATTTTCCTTTCCGTGCAATTTTGCAATATATTATTTAGGCCTATATCACAAAAATATGCATTTATTTTATTTCATTTTATTCAAGCTTTCATATTGTAAAACATTTTTTAATGTTTGTATTTGAAAAGTTCTGTGATGTAAATAACTTGGCAAGAAGGGTTAAGGTATATGGTGAAGGTATATGATGAAGTGTGTGGAGGTTCTAGGCTGCTGGAGTCACGCGACCCCTACAATCCCCCCAATCCTTTTCATGTGACCATCATCTGAGCACCAGTGCTGTAATCCCAACGGGTGGAATGAGAGAGCTCAGACATTCAGTCGACCCACTACTCAACTTGACTAATGATCCGTGTGCGAAAACACATTCACTGAGTCTCACACATAGTATACAAATCACTCTTAATAAATTCAATTCAAGTATCCTGAATGTAAACTTTAAAATAAATCAGTTTTCATAGTCTTTCAGAATCATAATCTAAAATAAAAGTATCCTGAATGTAATCTTTTTTTTTTTTCATCAGTGTTCATATTCTTTCACAATCATAGTCTAAAATAAAATATCCTCAATGTAAACTAATTAAACAAATTCTAAGTTTCAATTTTCAAATTGATTTGAATTTGAATTTCCTTGGGATTGTTTTCATGCTCCATTTCACGGCTAGTTGTGAAGAGTGGTGAAGTGTGTGGGCATGAAATCAGTGGAAAATCTTAGCTAAATTCACCACACAGTTCAATGAATTGATGACAACAGTCCCAAAGAGAGAAATATCAATCAATCTTAATAAGCTTTACTCCAAGGGTTCATTAACATTAGTCACAGTGCTCAAATTGAATTCACATATAATATGCAATATTAGGTTGTCAAAAAGGTAAGGATTCAATATCAAGCATTGTTTTTCATCGTGAAACAAAATGAAAAAAATATTGAGATATTAGGCCTAGTGATCAAGATAAACAACCATTCAACCGTTGATGAAATCAAATTTGGCTATCTTTGAATTTGACATGTACTCACTTGCCACAGTTGCAGATGTAAAAGTCAACACCAACACCAACACGGTTACAATCCCCATTGTAGCACGACCGTCTGAACCCTGTTCCTTGCCCCTGCTCTAAACCCCAACACAACTTCCACAGAGACTAAAGTAAGGATTTCAGACTCTCTTTAAGAGAACCTTGGATCCTGAATTACCATAAACTTCCCTCTCATGTCTGACATCATCATTAAGGGCTGCAAATGGGCACCGCCCCCTTTGATAAACTTTTTTGTACTGTTAAAAACTGCTAATAGATGATAGATGGCATTATTGTGGATTTTTGGCAAATCACATTTGTTTTGTGTCATGATCCTTCTGTTTTCATCACATTTTGAGACTTTTATTAATTTCTGCAACTGAATGTCTGAATTCATTTAACATGTACTGTATGTCTAAGGAAAGAAACAAGGAAATAAACATACAAAATATTTTAGACACTGTATATATATACACAACACCGTATATTATATATATTCAGATGCTCACAAAAGAAGTAGTAAATTTATTCAATAGTGGGTTTAAAATGAAAAAAAAATTCATTAATGCATAACTTAACTGTATTTATCCACATTAGGGATACAGTGTGAAAAACAGCTGCAGTTGTATTGAACTGATCTCTGTGTCTCTGGGTGCAGCTCAGCACAGAGGCCAAATCTCACCCCTAATGACGGAGTTGGGGTAAGATGCCGTGGGTTTGGCGGTCACCCTCCGATGACACGAAAAACCGCAGAGAAAAGTAGCAGGGAGCTCTGGGTGCAGGCAACATGGAGGAAAGGTAAACATTGTTAATTTGCACATATTACCCACATTGACATGATACAAAGCTGGGTGAAAATCAACAAAGTTCCCCTTTAAATGAGAATGCTTCAAATATAATTTTGTCTTATTTCATCACATGCATACACAACCATTTACAAAAAAAAAGGGAAAATGAAGGGGAATTGTTATTGGTAATTTACCAGGATTTTTATAAACTCGACAGGTAAGTCATACAGTACTGGCCTTTCTTGTCTCATTTAAATCAATACAATAGTATTCAGTGAATACAGTGTGTGACGTCTGTTACCCAGCAGAGAGGTAAGCGAGCAGCACTTTAGTCATGCGAGTTGTAACATCTGACCTTTCAGCTATGTTTGCAAGAGGGTCACAAGACGAGTGTGAGCATAGCAAATCAATAGCTTCCTTTTATTTCTCAAGCAGTCAGTGGTCTTTCTGCAGGCTTTTCTGTCAGGCTGCTGTGAGCAACGAGGTCAATGGGATATACCCGTGCTTGATTTGTGAGCCTGCAGTAGGCCTATCTTCTTAATGGTCCTCAATCGCATTTAGGTTTTCTAAAGTTTATGAATTAGGGCTGAGTGGTAAAAAAAATAATATTGCGATTATTTTTTACAGATATTGTGATTGGGATATGATTCACTGTTAGCGGGAATGATCATCTTTGCATCACAATTTTAATTTGTGATATTTGTCTATACCAAACAATAATTTATTGTACAAAATGTGTTGGCCCGGGTATCTCTGCACTTATAATGATTTTTCACATCAACATTCACCCATTTTACCCATATAAAAATGTTTCATATCCTGCGATTTAGAAATTGCAATGTGGAAATTGTTGAGCCCTACTATGAATTTATCAATGTATAAATATTAAAGTGAATTAATTTATTCTTATTTCTGCTCAATGTATGTGTTTGTGGAGTGTGTGTGGTTGGTGGCTGGTTTAAGCAGCCTCTAACCACACACACTGATCTTGTATGTTAATTTTGATACACACACACACGCACACACACACACACATTTTGATTGTGAAGAAACAGAACGCAGAAGAACAGAACGCAGAAGAATAGGAAGGATACAAAATTGTACTTGCCACCTTGTAATAAAAAGTCTATACTATGGGTTGCTTGGTGGGCTAAAGAGTACATTCACATGAATACATCTAAGTAGTGTCTTTATTTAAAAGTCAGAGTAGTCCTGGGACCAAGAATAAATAGTCCAAAATGTAGTCAAACAGAGAAGAGTGGTTTTCATACCACAGAGGGCAGATGACGTGCCTTGGGCACATCCAACTATCATTCGAAAGCAACGCTCAATGGGAACTCTGTTTGCCGTTTACAGTGATTGGTGGTGTCCACCGTTGTCTCATGTTTGTGAGATTGTTCAGGCTGTGCTACATGTGATCCCTCATGTGCTGACACAACCGGGCTTATCAGTAAATCCTTCCCACAGAGCACCTGACCCAACATACCACAAATATTCAGACATCACACGGTTCTCCATTCACTCCACTACACATTCAGTGGCATTAGTTTCTCTACACATTCGTTAAGCTGTGGATTCATTACTTTTCGATTACATTTCTATTCTGCATAATATTTTCCGAAAGAGGCGCGACGTTTGGTCACGTGAAAACAGCACTTCCTCGCGTGCATGTTTTTATTTCCAGGACCTGCCGCTTGTTCCACTCCAAATAATGTACCGTCACACATATATATATTCCGATGTGTTAGTATGGCCTACGTTTACACAGTCGTTAATTGTATATTCACAGCAAACGACCTGAAAACCACGTATTGTGAATAAATACATGCTTTGTCTAAATTACCCTCCACCCGACTTGCATGGGCGGCCAACGTGGAACAAAAACGAACGCACCCAGCATAGCGCGGGAACCGCTGATAGGTTGTGTCTTATTCGTAGCGGAGCCGCGCTCATCCGTTTGTTTCTTTATTATTGTTTCACGTTAGCATTAGCAAATGGCCAAACTCACAGTCTAACTCATACTTTGGCTTTCGTCCGTCACAACCCATAAACGTTGCCTTCGTATCGCCTTATGCGAGCTATAGCCGGCGGCCGCGGAATAAGTTGAACAGTGACCGTCGAGGTTATTCTGTCGGTTGTTAACGCGGGCGATAGCTAGCGTCTGTGTTGAGAAGCGCGGCTGTTTTGTGTCGCTAACTTTCGAAAACTTCACAAATGGACTCGTTTCAGAAAGTGGAGAAGATAGGCGAGGGGACGTACGGTGTGGTTTACAAAGCGAAGAACAAACTCACGGGCGAAACTGTTGCTCTCAAGAAAATCCGACTAGACACGTAAGTGCTGGAGCAACAACACTGGTGCCTTTGTCTCTGGGCGGGCTGCTGGTCTGTACTTTATTATCTGAGCATTAGCATTGCCGCGTACAGTTACAATTTCTATTTGGTTGCCTTCGTACACCACGGCATGGTAAAGATATATACACACACCATCAAGTAACTTACGATATTAATACTAGTTAATCGAGAAGATAGGTGGACCAATAGATTGCCATATGATACGGTGCCAAAATACTATAATGTATTGACTTTGGTCAGTAGTGCCCTGCTGGAAAGAAATTGGACATAGAATCCACATAAACCTGATTTAAAAAAAAAAAGAAGTCAAATATACCTTCTGTTTACTAGGGAAACGGAGGGTGTGCCGAGCACCGCCATCCGGGAGATCTCACTCCTGAAAGAACTCAGTCACCCCAATATCGTCAAGTGAGTCATATACACCAAAATGTAGTGCCTAGGAGATGGTGATCTGCACCTCCATGACTCAGATTGAAGCTACACAAAGCTGACTACCAGTCTCGTCCACTTGCCTAGGCTACAAGATGTCATCCACACAGAGAACAAGCTCTACCTGGTCTTTGAGTTCCTCCATCAGGACCTGAAGAAGTTCATGGACTCGTCCTCTGTCACCGGCATTCCTCTGCCCCTGGTTAAGGTGAACGGGACTGATACACTCCCATCCCATAAGCAGTGGTCCTGAAGCCCTGTTAACTGGTGTATGTAGTCGGTAAAGATCTAAATCACAGTTGTTATATAGGACCTGTGGCAATTTAAAAAAAAACGTGATTATTTTGATAGATCTTAATTTAGAAAAAGTTACAATCATGATGTGAGCAGCACGACTGTACTTCATTAATAATGGTGTTATAAATGTACATTTATTCCCCCCCTCCCCCAAAATTGCAGCTCCTACAATTTGGATATTGCACTTGGCCATATTGCGATAATATTTGTATTAGTTGTTCATCCGTAGCCTGAGTGTAACTGTGTTTCACTGTCTCTCTTTGTAGAGCTACCTGTTTCAGCTGCTGCAGGGCCTGGCCTTCTGTCACTCTCACAGGGTTCTGCATCGAGACCTGAAGCCCCAGAACCTGCTCATCAACGCCCAGGGGGAGATCAAACTGGCAGACTTCGGCCTGGCGAGGGCCTTTGGCGTGCCCGTCCGCACGTACACTCACGAGGCTAGATGGGCTGTATACTATGCATAACATCATCACCATCTTATTTCAGCTGTTATGTTATATATTATGGTATTATACATTGGAGCACTTTAATAACACACCATAACACAGAATAAGGGTCAGGAACCCAAAGTGACTCGAGCAGTTTTTATATGATGGTTGTGTTCATGGAGTCTTCTGTTTCATGATGGATTTGTAGAATGTATTTTTAGAATTGGAACAGTGCTCTACAGTTTCAGAAAGTAAGCATTTGAATATCACTCAAAAAGATGGATAGTAGGTTGGTCCATGAGAATATGTAGACTATCGTCATATATTTGCAACTATATCAATACATTTAGTTGTCTTGCTGAAAAGTTCAGTTGCAAAATATTGTAATTAGGAAGGGCATCTTTTTGGCTAACCCATCTACTCTCATAGTCATGTTTCTAAACATTATATGATGATAGCATTGATCTCTTCTCTTGCAGGTGGTGACACTGTGGTACAGAGCACCAGAAATCCTCCTGGGATGTAAATACTACTCCACCGCTGTAGACCTGTGGAGTCTGGGGTGCATCTTTGCTGAAATGGTACTTCCTTATATTTCAACACCAACAATACCATCTGAAATGTAAGCCAGGGAAGTGAAGAAGTTGAGATTGCGTTGCCGATGTGTCTCCCTCATGGCTGCATTCTCCTCCTCCCCCGTCCACCAGATCACCAGGAGAGCCCTGTTTCCCGGGGACTCTGAAATCGACCAGCTGTTCAGAATCTTCCGGACAGTGGGCACCCCGGATGAGACGGTGTGGCCTGGGGTCACCACCATGCCCGACTACAAGCCCTCCTTCCCCAAGTGGGCGCGCCAGGATATGACCAAGGTGGTGCCTCTCCTTGATGAGGACGGCCGGGAACTGCTAGCGGTGAGCACACTTTTTTCTGTTTTAATTGGTTAGTATTTAAATAGTTTGTTTAATAGTGTTGTTCACTTTGGTTTTATTGGTGTCTTGGCTTGCATGATAACTTCAGCTATAACTTCCCAACTTAAACCAACAAGTCTTCATTTCTGCACCACGCCATGGCTCTGTAGGGTACTACAACAACATAAGTTGCTAGCTCGACTTGCGATACACTGTGCTGGCCATAAGAAGAGATTCCTATGCACATCACAACAAACCATTTATTGCATTTAGGGTGGATGATTCTTATGAACATATTTTGTTAAATCTATTAGGTCATTTTAGGTGTCAACATGCATTATTGTCTGGAGAAAATATTGGTCAAAGCAGATGAGCATGCTGTAGTTCTGTATAAGGCTTTCAGACTTTTGAGGATTTTAAGACCACATTTTAAGAGACCAAAACTATAATAAGCCTATCCACTGCAAACTCATTTTAGCCAAATAAAAAACCTCTTCTTCTCTTCTGATATCTCTTCTGAAATCACTTCTGAACGTTACATGATCTAAAGTAACATGCTTCAGTCATGCTCATCTGACACCACTCACTGTCTGAGAAGGGCAGGGATTCACATAGCACAACCAGATCTTTCATCCTACCTTCTTTTAATGTGCTTCCTCTTACACGTGGTTGTCTTTTTTTGTAATTTTTGCAGCAAATGTTGAATTATGACCCAAACAAGAGGATATCGGCCAAAAACGCTCTCGTTCATCGATTCTTCCGTGACGTCTCTATGCCAATTCCTCATCTGCGACTCTGAAAAGTGAAAACATTTTTGACAGCCACGACACTGAACGGAGCAATAAGGACCACCTCTGCCTCCCGTCAGTGTTTTCCTTCCCTTTTTCTCTCGCTCTCTCTCAAAGGGAATGGAGATTTGGGTGGCTGTCACAACAGGACATATTGGTGCCTTCTGGCTGTTCCTGTTTAGCCAGCGTTCTGTAAAGTCAATTCCTCAGTTCAACTTCGCTCCCTGACCCGGATGTTACGCCAGTTATTTAATAACAGGAATTCTACGAAAATTATCATTCTGTTCGTGTGTTTGTCATATATCTCCATAACCAGTTCGTGGATATATCTCTGTTTGGGGAGGTTTCCGGTGCAGGTGCTGCTCAGTTTGACAGTCACATTCTACTACTGGGGCATTTCTGTATTGCATGTCGCTTTCTATTGAACTATGTTCTCACTTTGGAGGACGTCCCAAGTTCATGTCATTGTAATAATTACTATTATTATAAATCAGCTTTGTCCAATATTCTAGATGTTATTTGTTTTAGAGAATTTGTAAACTTTTAAATGTTTTATCTTTTTATGAATCGTTAAAATAAACATCTTTAAAATGCTTTGCTATTTATCATTTTATATGAAGAGGTTATAGTTTAGCTATCTATTGGAACATGTTTAATTTTAACTTGATATCCTTTTGGTCGAATAGTGGTTCTTTCACACAATAAAAGTTTTAAATGTTTTATCATGTCTTTACATGCATTCAATACTCAATACACATTCAGTACAACAATGAACACTTTGGCTAAAAGATAATCTGCCAGATTAAACTAGATTGACAAGAACCACTCACCCTTACATTATTACATGTTTGTAATTGTGTACCTACACCGTTGTTGAGAATATGTATTAATGCAAAACATTAGGAACACTGCTGATTTTGTAGGACCACTATATAGGGCTATGCATATGACAAATTCATCTCCAGATTCCCAATGAAGCAATTATACAGTACTTTACAATTAAAGTATACTTGACTTAGTCAAAACAGAAACTCAACTCTGCTTTAAGGTCCAACAGTGGCAACATGACCACTTTGAGCATCAATCTCATGTCTTTCGTCATCCATTTCTACTATCAGGTTATAGGTTTTGTTTTTAAGAGGGAGGTATTTGAATTAATTTCAGTGGTATTGCAGTGGCTGGTTCAGACCAACAGAGGGCATCCTTGGTTTGCCATCTGAAGTTTCCTCTGGCCAAGAGCCTGCATGTAGTGGAGCTGACTGAGATTGTGTTCTGCATTACTGCATGATCAGATTCTCAAAAAGAAGCAATATAGACAAATATCTCCTGTTCATCTCCTTTTCAGCAAGCATAAATAGATGTTATTTTATACAAGTTTCTCTTTGAGAGGCTAGTCCATGAAAGGCCATGGTTATGTGGCTTCATCTGTCCAGCTAGTATTTCAGCCACTTTAAAATATGATATTCGTCGGTAAAAATGCAATAATCAATGGATCGGCTTTAGGTGACCAAGAAAGCAACCTAAATTAGCCTACTACTTGTGAACCTTAAATGTGGCTATCAAGAGTTTGGTCAATAACTCCTATGACCCCCTTTCTTCAAGCCCTTAAGTGATTGTTGGTTGAAGGCTTGGCCTGTTCCTGGTGAAGGCCAATGACAATGACGGGGCAGAGAAGAGCCCTGGCAGCCATGGTAACAAGAGAAGGAAGCTTGGGTTCTGACCGCCTCCTTGAGAGAGAATGGAATACGAAAGAGAAATGAACCCTGTGGTCTGCGGCTCTGCTCCATTATGCCCGGGCATCACCGCAGGGCCAGGGGACGTCGCCTGATGAGAACACTATATCGCTCTGTGAGTCCTCAGTCACGAAAGCAAAGAATGAATGAATGACTTCCCCACGGGATCCTTGCTCTGCTCGCCCTGCTGTAGGGCGGGGTCTCAAGTGTCCTTTGCTCTCTAGTGTCACGGTGATGTATGGCGTATACTCGTCACAGGCAGAATGTCCCCGTCAGTCGGCCATTGTCGAGATCGACGTTAACACTTCCTCGTGCTCAGCTGTACCCCCTCAACCACTACCCCCCTCCCTGCCCCTCAATAAAAAAAACCAAAAAAGTTTTAATTATGGCTTCTGCATTCTTGCTACTTCGTCAATTGAACGCTACATTCCTCTGCGGGAATAAGTGAGGTCTCACTCCAATTGAGCACAGAGGAGATGTGAAAGCCCTTGAATGGAGCAACCCCTCAATAGGAGGAAAATAAACAATTGCGTTGGTCCAGGGGTGTGTGTTAGAGAGAGAGAAAGAGAGGAGAAAAGGCTCCCTGACGCGCTAGGATTCCCATGGAGATGCGCACTGAGTCCCTTTTTCTCGTGTAAAGGAGGATCTCGTAAAGTTTTTCAACAGTGGATGATTTCTCTTCTCTTTTCTCTTACAAGTTTTTTTATTTGAGAAGAGGGAGGTGGAAGCCTGCCCATGTTCTCCCTCCCTTAAAGGGGGGGTGGGGACCCTACATCACTTAACAATTACAGGCCTATTTCCAACTTAACTGTCTTATCGAAGATCCTTGAAGGATTGGTAAATGAACAACTGAAGGAGTTACTATGCACTAATAATAATATCCTTTCATTGTACCAGGAAACAACACGGTGCCATCACGGCATCCTAATAAGTTGTTTAAGAATATAATTGAGTCACTGGATCACACAAAATACAGTGCCACTCTTTTTTTATCAATGTTTCTTTGATGCACCTCATCCTGAAACAACCGCTACTGAATATTGGATTTTCTGTGCAGGCTGTTGGCTGAAAATGACCTTTGAAAGTACACAATGTGTTCAATTTGATGGTACTTCCTCCAGTGTTGTGTGAGGGGTCCCCCAAGGCTCTGTCTTGGGTCCACTTTTATTTCCTATCTTGTCATTATTGTTTGCATTCAAATGACACCCTCTTACTGTACGTCCCTAAAATCTGCACTGAACAGGCCATGTTCTCCGTTCCCTGTAGCCTTGAACCACAGATTTGCAGTTAGAGGAGCATGCACACACGTGCACGCCTGTATTTATGGACAATTTGCCCCTCGATTGTTCAGGGCTAACTGTCAGGAAAGCAGTCCATTGTTTGGGAGTGAAAAGTTCTTGTTTTGCTGTGTGTCTAAATCAAAAGCCCCTTTGACACAAAGGCCTGCTTGGCCCCAGTTGTCTTCTCTTGGGTCAACTTCAACATTCTGGACTCTCTCTCTCTCTCTCTTGCTCTCGCTCTCTGCCTGATTTCCATCTCTATCAAACTGCTCTCTCACAAGAGCTGTGGACCAAATGGAGATGTATACCTACGGTCATCTTGGAACATGGGAAATACAACTATTATTTCAGAATCTTAATATTATTTTTATTTGATCCTAAAGTAGAAATCCCCTACTTTAGGGTACTAATCCATGAGGTCACCAGTTCACAAGTACGGACATTTGAAAATTATTCCCTAAAATATCCCGATCCTACTGCTAGCGTTCTGCCCCCATTAGCCAGTACTTGAAGTCCTGTGTGTGTCAACACTTCATTATCAGACTGATGCATGACCACGCCTCCATAATCCCTCAATCACTTGCTGGTTTGTTTTTTTTAGCCCAACTTAGTCTCAGGTGTTGCTCGCATGACAAAGAAACATTCAAATATATACGTTAATGAAATAACTGTTGTAGCAGCTTAAATAATCACAATAATAAGTGAAATCAAGAAGTAACTTGATTATTAGTATGTTAAACAGGCTAAACAGCACACATCATCCATATAATTGGCTCTATAGTCCAGTTTACAAGGTGATGGCTCTTGTTATTAAAAATATATTATATACCTTTCTTGAATTCTCACAATAATGTTAATCTAATCTAATATTGTTATTCTAATATATCGTATTGGCCCCACGGTTTCCTGCCAGGCAGAAAATTAAAACTAGGTTTTGAGAAATAACGTTTCAGTGATAATTCTTTGAAAAAAGGAATAATATTTATTTGTGTTTGTGTGATGGGACTACTCTAGTCAATGGAAGACAAGAATGGTTAAACAGTAGTAGTAGTAACCGGTTATTTATTATTCAATAAACACAAAGGATGAAGACCATCGACCATCAAAATGTTTCAGATGCATTACCAATGTCATCATTTTATACATATCCATACTTCAGGCAGTATTGGGTGATATTGTCATAAACATTAGCGTCATTAGAAACGATTGGAAGACTTGCTGATGTGGATTGCGTGTCTTCGTCAGGCTGAACAAAAGTCTGTGAGAGGAAGGTGACATTGGAAAAAGCCTTGTCAGAAAGGATATGACGCCATTCTTTGTTGCTTTGGTGTCTGGCGTTTCCTTGACGGAAGCAGGCTGGCAGCCATTGATCTGTAAGGATTGGAGCTTGTTCTCCAGACCACCAGCCAGCAAGGGGACTTCACCACCACCACGATCTAATGGAGAACCAGGAGGTGTCGTTTAATATTGATCTATACAACTGACGGGAATTAGTTATGACATTGATCCAACTCAGACATGTCATGTGAAAGAAAACAGAGAAGAAGCTGAGATGTTGGACCCTGGGATCTGTGCCTATCTGAGGACCTTTACTGAAGTCTCAATGACAGGTCATTCATCAGGACAATGTTGTGCTGAGTCCAAGTCAATTATCATATCATTTTCATAGCTGTTCCCTATTCAGATGGAGGCCCAGAAACGCTACACAATACAAATGTAAACACTAAACAGAGGAAGAGTTTGAGGTAAATGAACAAAAGACAGGTTTGCTGGGCAAAGCAATGATCCACTGCATCTCAATCTACTATTGAATAGCTCTACTTTACCAAAAGAGTGTCCTATTTTCCTGCACTTGCACTGACCTCTTGACTCCTGGCCGTACATGCTGCTGTCCCTTTTTCTTTTTATTGTGTACAATTAGCAAAATGATGGATATTTTAGGCCTTAAACGGGCCATATGGAAGTCATTATGGAGTGCAGTAATGCATTGGGTTCTGAAGCCAACTGTACATTCATTGGAAATAGCCGGAGCCGGACTTCTTGGAACTTGGGGTCGACTGAAGAGCTGACCCGACTCCCCCAGTCCTGCAAAGAGTGGTTTTGGTTAGAGGAGGGGTGCATAGTCAATGCACAAAGTGGCATAATCAAAGCACAAAGTGCAAGCATCGTAAGACCTGAGAAACACACAGGTCACCATCTAGATACCTTACTCCTCACACACTCGCCTGCGTTCAGACCCACCAATGAAGCCTGCTGTTTTTGCATGAAGAGCATCGGACTACAGTCGCTCGTTCCCCATTGGCCCTGAATGGATTTTGTCCAACATTTCACTTTTTTATTTATACATGCATGTGCATCACGATAAAGTTGGATCAGGATTGTAAGAGAACATCTTTGTCAGTCAGCGTTGGGCTACTAAGTATTGTTGGTTTTGGAGAGGGCTTGTTTTGCGGACTAGAAAGAGGGTGGATTTCGGGAGGTGGGGTTGATGAATGTGTCGATGGTGGCATTTTGATAGGGGTAATTTTGACCTGACAGGGCCCAGGCTCTCCCATGAATCAAATTGTGTCAGGCAGGCGCTGGAGATGGAGAGCAGCTCATTGTGGCTCTGACACCCGTGTGAGAGGCCGAGGCTGCTTGGGGTCAAGTGTGACACCTCATTAGAACGATGTTGATTTAGTGTGGTCCGTGGCGCAACAGACCGCCTCCCCCGGGGGGCGCCCAGAGGTGTGTGTATGTGTGTGTGTGTGTGTGTGGGGGGGGGGGGGGGGTTGGGTGGAGTGTGGGGGAGGGGGGACACAGGAGTGAGAAAACTGGACAGAGCAACGGGGGCCTTTGCTGCTGCTCTTCATCCAACACGCGGCAGTCTGTCTGTCTTGACAGCTTACAAATCAACGTACCTTCGCCGACCCAATCACACTGCCCGTCGTTAAAAAAAGAAAAAAAGAATTTGAACCTGTGAGTTAGTTTTTCAATATGCATTTTTTTTAATATATGCAATGACCGTTGAGAGACACGGGAGCGGGGGGGTCTTTATATCCTGTCGCTGTCTCTCTGGGCTTAGTGTATGGGTTGCACTTCAGGCAGTCAGGCACCCACCCACCCACCCCAGTCCTCCTCCTCCTCCTCCTCCTCCTCCTCCTCCTCCCTCCTCCTCCATGATCGCAATCTCCTTGTCAGAATAATGCAGACCTTTCACCTTTGATCTTTAGGTTAGAACTGTTCCCTCTAATGACAAGATGACTGGACAATCTGCAGTTGTTTTTCACCTGGTGTTCTGGATTGGCAACGTCCCAACATGAGATTAAACTGACTTTTATTTAGTTGTAGGCTATATGCTGTTTGGGGGAGGGGGGGAGGTGCTGTGAATCGATTGTGCTTTTATTATTGCTGTATTGATTTTTTTTTTTTGCCTTATTATAAAAGAAAATTCTCTATTTACGGGCCTTATTCATTTGCTTATGTTTGAATTCACAGAAGATACACAATAATTATTAGTATGTGTAGATTTTTTTAAAATTTTTGTCTCAATATGATATAAAATGCACTACTATATAAAAAGAAAAATTATTATTATTATTATTATGTGCTTTATTTCAATGTACAAAGTAACTAATTGAGAAGATTTGCGCTCTTAATTAAATGTCATAAAAATTATCATTGCGTCAGCGACTATGGACGGGTGTTGACATCCCCATCCGTCTTCTAAAATCCCTTTTTATTCCATTAGCTGAGGAGACCCGCCAATCAAACTCAAGGGATTCTTCCCACTAAAATCCAATCTCCCTTTGCATCCCTGAGCGGTAATTACAACCCTGAACCACACACTGTCACTGCTGGACTGTGACAGGGGGGCTACCACCGAGCCAGGGAGCAGGGATAGCTGCTGCTGCTGTGTGATTCCTTGAATGGGATTGCCCTGGCAGATTCCAGCCCCAAAATGTAGCTTATCATGAGCTGCCACCCCCCCTGCTCCTGCCACCACACAAAGGACACACCAAGTGACCCTCTTTGCATCGACCTATCAAGCATGCATCAATCTGAAATGATGGAAAGTGTGGAAGCACATTAGTGTATCAGAGGATACATGAATAATGAATTAGTTTGGAGCCTACACTCGCTGCCGTCATTTGTCATTCACAAAGTAGCGAGATCCGGATTCTTCTCCAGTGTTTTGTGGAGAGAACATTTTAAAAATGTGTTTTTAAATAATAATAATAATTAATTATTATTATTATTATTATTATTATTATAATTTTATTTTTTTAGCAAATAATGCTCTTTATCCCACCAGTCTCTTTTTGTTTTGCATACACATGCACACACACACACACACACACACACACACACACACTCACAAAGGTACAGAGGGCCATCTGTCTATCCTGAGCGTGCATGTATTTGAAAAGAATGAAGACATCGTGACATTTCTAATGATTTCCTGCATGGGTAAAACCAATGGTTCACAACAAACACACAACTGTTATGGTACACGTGTAGCCTATCAATATCATGTTTTTGTTTATTGTTGCTCAACTTGTGATCCAAGGTTGAGATGGTAGGAGGGGTTAAATACACAACATTTTGCAGATTATTATTTTTTTTGCAACATCACATTTTGACCAATCCACCTTGATCCGAGGATGCATGATTTATGAACGCTGTTTTATGTCACAGTCCACTTTTGTTGCCTTTGAGTTTTTACTCATTAGTCTGAATAATAACTGTCACTAATTCAAGCTGTTCTCCAATGGTTTTTTGAATAGAAAGAGAGGGAGAGAGTACGAAAGACAGAGAGGGAGGGATAGAGGGAGAGCGAGGGACAGCGAGAGGGAGAGAGAGAGAGAAAGAGGAGAGAGAGAAGGGGCTGAGAGATTAACTCCAGTGAGATCACTCTGAGAGGCCCAGGAACGGCTGAATATTGTTCTAGTGGGGGGAGAGATGGGGAGATGGAGAGAGAGAGGGGGAGGGGAGGGGGGGAGGGGGGGGGGAGGGGGAGGGGGGCAGAAAGGAAAAAAAATCCCTATGCAGCCAGAGAAATGAACTTGATGATCTCATGGGGTGGGGGGGTTGGGGGGTGGAGGATCACCCATTCCTTGCTCCTGACCATCAAAATTAGATTGGCCAGCACTGTGTCAACACTGGCCTCAGTTAAGGCATGACAGGGGAGGGGGGGGGGCAAAGGATGGGGGGGAGGGAGGGCCAACCCCCCCGTGGGTTTTTGAGAGTCTGCCATGTGAACTATGGAGACACCACAGCGCCTTTCACTGACTGCTCAGGCCTCAAAGAAACCCACAACCCCTCTCGCTTTTTTATTTCATTCCGCGGCACTGTAAGCAACCCGCATCCCTTCCCCTCGTTTTTTACACGTTGGCAACTCTTTTTTTGTTTGTGTTGGTGTTGTGCGATTGTTGCCATGTTTTGTGGAATTTGAAATCCAACAACACCGGGGGTGGGAAGGTCTGTATTGATGTTAATAAGGCGGTGGAATATGAACTTTCTTCCTTTTTAAAAGCAAAAAAACTCAGGGCATCAGTTGCCTTTTGTTTTGCGTTGCGCACAATTTGTGACAGTCGTTGAGGGTACAACTATCAGTTATGTAATGCCATGTTCATTTTGGGCATGCGGCTTTACTCTGCCAGTAAAATGAAATGTGTATCAACTTGACAAAACTGCAAGAATATTATTCTGTTGTTATGTATGTCATAGTATATATAATGATAATAGTATACAGTATCATACAACAGAAACCCATACAAATAAATACAATTCATAGTTTCCACAACACTTCCACAATCTTAATTTCTCAAGAGAAATCTGTGATTTGAGGTAAGAAATCTCTGTTTCTGCAGTTGAGAGACTTAATCTTTTCCCAGTTTTTCCTCCTAATATACTTATTTTTTTATGCCTAATTGTGTTTATTAGTTCAGTTTGTTTGTGTTGGTATTCCACTGGTCTCTATATGTACATCTGTTTGAGGAAGATTGGGATTGGGGCTGTCAGAGGTTAAGTTTGTGACCAGTGACCTGGAATCTTTCAGTTTGTTCACTGCTAGCAGGCCTGCGTGAGCACAGCTGTGTCCCCACGTAACCCTGCACTTTAATATACACTTCACCCTGGCTTTTATTAGAGATACGTCAGCCGTAAATGTCCAAAAAGCTCTATCACTGGATGATATTAATGCATTCTGATGTTTAACATATTCTTTTTGTGCACCGGCTGAAGCGGGTTGGATTTTTATTTGTGTTTTTATTGTTTTTATTGTGCCTCTTAAAAGCGAAGGCTGATGGCAGAGAGGTGTTTCAAGCTCTCGGTTCTGTTCCCGTCGCAGAGAGATGTGTGTGAACTCATTTGAACCTGCCACACACTGCTGACTAACTGTTGACCAGGAGTGGCACAGAGATCTGTATTGTTTTTAAATGTATTTGGATGAAGATAAGTAGCACTATATGCTCTATATCCGTGTAGCTTTTTTTTTTTATTGCAAACAAAGATACTGAAAATGAAATACTGAACTCTTTATATCAATTATTGCAACATCACAATAGCAAAAAGCTAAATCATAAGACCATACGTTTGTTATAGAAAAGTATTAAATTGTGATTGTTTTGTGAGATGATTCTATATATTTATCATTTATTTAAACTCAATACTTGTTAATACTCAACAATAGAGTATTTCCTTATCCTATATTCTATAGTCCCCAATCTATATGGATAGTTAATAGCGGTGACTTCCTACTAAGCAGTCCTTGCTACTGACTACCAGTAATAATGAGGGTCCTTCCTGGTGGCTTCCTGTGAGGAGCCGGGGAGAGGAACTCCTCCAGGCTAGGGCTGTTCTCCTGCACATCCTGGGGTGGACCGGCGTGCTGTGGCTGGGAGTCGGCTCGGCCAGACCCCACCGTCTGTGGCTCTCTGCCCCTGTGTGTGTGTGTGTGTGTGTGTGTGTGTTGGTAGAACAGCAGTTTTTGCACGTGAAACCCATTGTTTAAAAGCACCTCAGTGTTAGACGGTAAGCCGATGCAGACTGAAGTATAAATATAGTGTATATATTCTCTGAAGTGCTAGTTTGTGTATAGTTTGTGTATAGTATATAGGCCTACTGTGCATACAGTTGATTTGGTTTGATGAAACACCTATTTTGGCAGTTTCATAATACATTTTTTTATTATTGTGATAAGTATGTCCAAAACAATGATCAACAACAATTGATTTTGAGGCATCATTTGTGGCACTTTGATAAGGCACTTATATAGATATTGAAAATTGCAATAGATAGCAATAATCAATGCGAAATAGTCAATATGTAACAAATTGTTACAGCTGTTCATACTACTTTATTATGTAACATTAAGAACTACACTATTGCATAATATAGTTTAATCATAACATGACTATGAAGTGTAAACCCAGCTGAAAATGATTATGGGAAAGTCGGTAGTAAAGTGGAAAGGAGTAAATAAACTGTTGATAAAATGTGATTGCCCTTGTTTAATCGCTTTGTTAAAAAAGCAACCTTACCCAATTACAGCTCACATCTTCCCTACTCTTGACTTTATGATCATGTGAGATTCTTTCTCCCCATTAGGGAGTGTGTGATCTTTCTAAACACTGTTCAGGGAGCCAGACAAAAAGGTGTTACTGATTACTGTGTGCAGCAATTCAAGCTATTGAGTGCTGACCCCAATTTACCTTCTCTCTTAACTTTATGGCCATAATTGCTGCTTTTATAAAGGCAGCCTCCCATCTCTCAGCCCCCACCCCCCCTGTCCTCAGGGGTCTCCCGTTACTGTACCGTGCGTCTCCTCAACCTTCCCCTATATACTGTTACCGTGTACACACACACATGGTTCCTGTGTACTTTACTGTATGCCCCATGTTTCCCCATGTTTCTCAGGGTTTAGCTTATGTGTAAGGCTAACCAAAAAACACCCAGTCACCATTTTCTTCCTCTTCCTCTTCCACGCCCCCCTGGTCCCAGGAGGCCGGGAACAGAACAGTGTGAATGTTTATGTCCACTGAGAACGCTTCCAGCGTTCATTGCTGGCGTCAGCCCTCTCTGAACGTGCACTGGGTGGTCCACAGTCATTTGTATTCATAAAAAGCTTCATTCTGACTCCCGTTTTTCATGCAATGATGCTCTAAATTAGGTTGATGAGGGGCCCTCCTATCAGGTGACATATTAATTGGGTCAGGCCGCATCTCATATGAAATCCACATAATGACGACCCAAGGCAACACTACGGCTCTGTGTTCACAGCTCGCTCTCTCTCTTTCACCAATTAGGCTGCGAGTGAACATGGCACCTCCGACAGCCTGTCCAAGACAAGCCAATGACGACAATGAAGTGTGCGTGTGTGTGTTTGAGTGTGACTGTGTGAAAGTATAATCTGCGTGTCACGCTATGAAAAGCAGAATTGCCGCGGGTACTAGGAAATAAACACTGCGTCACATAAGCTAAATAAATGATTTATTGTACAAAAGAAAAAAGACAGCAAATAAACAACAAATGGTAAAAATAACAATTGAACAGTTATTCATATGCACAACCATTACAACTACAAAGTTGGGGGTGAATTTCTTTTACTACACAATGAATAGGAATGAAGAGGGAAACGTGAGCAAAAACATTAGAAGCAGCGAACCTGTCGAAAAAACTGCATAAATGCCAACATTTGGGTAATTATTTACATAGAGATTTCTAACGCTCATATATTTATATATGAAAACAACTCTCACACATACCTGTATATAAACAACTAAATTCAGAAAGCAACTTCTCCACAGCTTACAAGAACTCTAGTTAGATATATATCTATATATATATAGATATAGCTATATATATATAAATGTATATATATACGCTGTAGTTCTGGGCACCGCTAATCATTTTTGTTTGTTGACCACATAGCACATTTTTAACCAGAGCTTGTAAACCTCAGTCATTCCTTCGAACACAGCCGTCAATAACTCAACCTGAACCTGAGAGCATGGGGACCCTGTGATATTCATCAAGACCTTCTGACCTTCTTCTGGGTTACATGTTTGCACAGATTTATAATGAAATTTCAAATTAAAAACGCGCGGGTTTTAGATTGCTAAAGTGAGGTAGACATACTTTGAAACGCATTATAATATTAATAAATAGACAATTGACCAGTTGAATTGTTTCCAACCACTGTCCCTACTACTGTTTTTCTCTCTCTCTCTCTCTCTCTCTCTTGCTCTTCTCTCTCTCTCCATTTGAAATATTCTAGTATATTCTTGCTATTACAAAAGTTACATCACACAACATGTCATCCTCTACTTTGGCGAACAGTCCCTGGATATTCCCATGCTCACATGGGTGCTTTCACTTAAAATACACACAAAAACATGTCTTCGTAGAAAAACAGTCGACATGCTGCTCCATCAAAAGGACAATCGCTTCTACTGTAACAGATTGGAGTTGGTGGGGGGGGCATTTTGTATTTGTTTTCTTCCAGTTAAAGCATTCTATATTCAAACGATCCAGACACTTAATTCCACACACAACATATCACCCAACGGTGGTGGGGGTGGAGGTGGGGGTGGGGGAGCAAACTGGAGATAGGAGGGTGGGGAGGGTGGGGGAGGAGATGGAGGAGGAGGGTGGGGGGGGTGGGCCTTTCAGGCCACAGGTAAACTCGGGAGCCAGACGTGGATGGCGAGTGTGAGAGTGTGTATGTGGACCGCCCCTCCCCCCCACCCCTCCATCCCCCCTGCTTCAGACAGAAGGCGTCAGGAAAACGTGATGGATTTGAACGAGAAGGGATAAGCTCTCTGGTGGTTTATCCACGTGGGTTCCTTCTCCCCAGAAGAGTTCTTCATCCTGTCCTGTACAAGCTTCCTTGTGCTTGGCGAACACAAACAAACGCCTCAGCTCCCGCCGCCACTGAACGTCCCCTTAGTGCAAAATTTATTGTTGGTAAGGTAGAGTACCCCCCGAGAGAAAAAAAACAAAAAGGCTTTTTGTACCTCTTTCTTTTTCTTTCCTTTTTTTCCTTTTTTTCATTTTTAAATATATACATATATCATTTATATATATAATGTCAGAAGGCTCTTCCTTTATCCAACAGTATAGTGCTTTCGTTTTCAACAAAGGAATATCTTGCGTTGATATCCAGGTGACGAGACAAGACTCTCAAGCATACTAATCTACTCTCTATTCAAGCACTTCCAATAGGTTCTCTGTCGTTACTGACAACGCAGCTCAGGTTGGCTTTGGGTGAACTTCTTGACCAGATGTGCTTCCTAAAACATCAGCTTTTTGTTTTTGTTTTTTTATTGTTGTTTCTCCCTTCACTTTCCTCAACTTGTGATGTTGTTCTACACAATCTATATAGTGACATATTTAAACCATAAGCATATTTTTTTTGTTTGTTTTGTTTGTAATGTACAGTTCCACAGTGACAGGATTTTGAAATGTTTATTTTTCCCTCCGATTTTTTCCTGTGATTTTCTTTATATCTACGAACACGAGTCTCAGATGAGAAGCCAAGAGCAAAAGATGAATTGCTGTGACAGAACGGATATAGATACACGGTAGACTCTACTTTGAGATATAAAAATGTAGTTTAAACCTTTAAAACATGTTATT
The DNA here is from genome assembly GCA_002895965.2 of Coryphaenoides rupestris. Classification (NCBI taxonomy): domain Eukaryota; kingdom Metazoa; phylum Chordata; class Actinopteri; order Gadiformes; family Macrouridae; genus Coryphaenoides; species Coryphaenoides rupestris. The sequence goes on along the minus strand of PIJE02000998.1, from coordinate 61,647 downwards.
CACTGTAAATTGTAGACTCTAGTGTTATTGTATTGTATTTAAGTATTGTATTGTGTTTAAGTACTGTACTGTATTGTATTGTAAGTATTGTGCCATTTGGGACAGCAATTGAAGCTATTGAAATCATTGAAACATGTTGAACATGTGATGATTCTGGCACCTATCTGTGATGGAGCATGTATGAACAGCCAACGTGTGTTACATTTGTAATCAGTTTCATACCAACCAGACCAGGGATGCATGACAACCCCCCCGCATACACATCCTTCCATATTCTTGGCTAATACATATTCTGTCACATTCCTCTGCACTACAAAACAATGCGTCTCTCACTGCACTGATTTTGTACGGTGTACTGCAAAGGGCTGCTTTCAGCGCTCTCGCTCTCTCTCTCTCTCTCTCTCTCTCTCTCTCTCTCTCTCTCGCTCTCTCTCTCTCTCTCTGTGCTTTCACTGTGTTTGATGGAGGAATGGTCGGTAAGACGGTTGTAAGCCATTCTTATTGTAGGAGCGCTTCACGCTGTGAGCCGAACAATGGCCCTTCCTCTCCGGGAAAAAAGAGAGAGAGAGAGAGGGAGAGCCGAAGACTCGCGGAGTGCATCTGCAGAGCGGCCCTACGCTCTCCTATCTAGAACTCGCCAAAGTGTGAAACTTTGCCGTTTTGTTTTTGCACACAGTCTCCGTACAAATGTTGCTGTTGTTGTTGAGTGTGCGGGAGAGTTCTTTTTGTAAGGTTTGTGTTTGATGGAGTAGAATAGCATAACTGCTTTTGTCTCTTGTCTCTTTTCTTTTTGAGTTTTACAAGACGCCAAATAAAAGGAGATCAAAGTGACTGTGAAATGTTTTGTGGACACTCGAGAATGTCACACCGGGGTGTGATACATAAATAGTGGGCGTAGGTTTGGTTTTTGTTTTTTTTCTTATCTTTAAAACACTCTCTCTAAACAAGACAAACAAACAAAACAAAACAAAAAAAAAAGAAACAAAAAAAACATTTTGGATTCATTCAAATAGCATTCTTCAGCATGACAAGGGTTCATTCGAGTGCTGAGCTTTTGCTGTCGGGGACACTTTAAAAAATACCTTTTGATCATGCCCCTCCTTTTGTAACATTTTTAGTGGCTTAAATTCCACATCTATTAGTGTGATGAAACATTTCAAAAATTTCTAATACTCCTGACCACCCAAAAAATATATACTGCAAATGTTGTTGTTTTTATCTCTTTCTGTCTGTCCTGGCTATTTCACAAATATTATGTTGTTTCAAATATCTGGAGGAAAACAACAACAAAACTAACAAACACATATAACATAGTTTTGTCTCGTTTCCTATTCTCTGAAGCTGCTTCCCAACCACATTCCCATTTTAATTCATTATGCATTCCTTGCTCAGTCTTTTGATGCTTTATATTTCATTTTAAACTTTTTTAAATTTCTCAAATAAAATAAACTCATCAACTGGCAAAAAAAAATCAATCGGAAAAGTCCAGTAGGATTTTTTTTGCGTAAGAATTAAAGAGTGGAGACTGGTGCCAAGGGAGTGGACTGGGGTGCTGTGGGGAGAGCTTCAACAGGGTAACTTGTTTGTGTGGTATGATGCAATGGTGGCGGTACATGTGTGTGTGTGTGTGTGTGTGTGTCTCCCTCCTGTCGGCCCCACGTTGGGCCACCTAAGAGCAGCCGCATCGATCCACCACCATGCCTGGGATCTTGCCGTGAATGATCTGCTGCTTGTCGTTGAAGTAGAGCATGTTGATTGGCGACATCTTGGTGGGCGTGCAGCAGGGGCCCGCCGAGCCCCGTGGGTTGGCGTGCTGCACCAGGTGGGTGTGCGGGTACTTCTGCATGAACATGTACTCGCACTGGCCGGAGCAGTAGTTGGCCTTGTAGCGCTTGGGCGCGATGATCCAGTCCCAGCCGAACGCCTCGAAGTCCACCGTCAGCGGGTAGCGGCAGCAGCGCGACTCGGTGGAGTGCTCGTCGCAGTCCAGGCCCAGGTTCCGTCGAGATCGCTTGGTGGTCTCCAGCACCTTCACCTCCAGGAATGGCTGCTGGAATCAGGGGGCAAGGCAGATGGGAAGAGGTGGTTATAAAACAATACACACACCGGAATAACAAGAAAGCCAAACCCTTTTTTATTATCATTATTGTTGCACACCTTGACTTGTGCAAGTGCAGGCCTGCATTTATTAAAAGCCAGCTTATGATGTAATCACCAACCATATGACTTGTGGATGCAAAGGCGATTAAGGTATTAAGAATAGAAGCATAATTGACGCAAACTGTATAATCAATTGTATTGGGTCTACCACTTACTATACTATACTACACTACTACTGTAGACTAATACAAGTAATACTAACTATCAACTTGTGGGTTTTTCACAAAACATACAAGCGATTCAGAACAATGATTTGTAACCATTCCTTTTCTTTCATTTCATATGTGAATGTGTGTCGAATAGACTGACATCACCAAAGTGTCTCTGTATGAGGGATCAGGATTGTCCTTCAGCCATCATGTGTAATATATATGTAAACCCTCTAAGGTCCCGCATGGACCCCGCCTGGTCCAGGAGCCTGGAGGTTACCATAACCTTGACCTTTTACGCATCTCTAGAGCCGCAAATATTTAGATTTTACCAAGCCCCCACCCCCCCCCCCAGAGTGGATCCAGCTGGGCTCCAGAACAACATCATTTCTTATTTTTTTTGGGTTAGGGGGGGGAATTGTTTGTGACTCATTCAGAAGAGGAAATCAGATGAAAGGACACAAGTGTGGGGGCCATGTTGGGGGATGATGTTTGTTCCGGAAAAAAAAAATGCCTAAAAGAAATAGCAAAGGAAAAAACAACAAGAGTTTGGAGAAGAGAATCGATGAGAAGAAGAAGACGAAGAGTTTGACTGCTCCTCCTTTCCTTGCTTGTTGTGATTCGGTTTTTATTTTGGTACACACGGCGCGGCTGTTTGATCTGCGCTCTCCTCCTCCCCTCCCCTGCTTTCAGGATAACATGTGGCGCTGCGGAGGGCCGGTCAGGGGCCAGCGGTCCGCCGGGCCCTCGTCTCCGCAGCTGACCTCTGCTACGTGTCGGGAGGCCGGATCTGACCCACATGACAAGTCAGCCAACGCTCTTACTTAACAGCCGTGGGTGACCTACATAGTGCTGACAAGACAAGAGACGCACGTCTACAGTCAGTGGCTACATGTATGTTCTGCTGTAGGGAGGGCGGAGGGCGGGGTTGAAACAATGTAAAACACAATGTCTCGCAATGATCGCGTATGGCCTCTGATAGGCTCATGGCCCCCCTCTGCTCAAGATTCACCTCGATTTGACGACAGTGTGGATGCGTGCCGAGGTCAATGTCTTGGTAGGGCTACGTCTTACTACAAAGATGAGGTATTTCTTTTTTAGTGAGTTTGCTCTGACGTCACTAGAGGGCACTTCTGATCTAAATCCTCATCTATGCCTCGTCCATCACCCTCAGTCACCCTCAGCCATCACCCGCAGTAATGTTTATGTTGGTGTGGTCAGTCTATACCTGTACCTGCTGTTCATCTGAGCCAATCAACAATCTGAATTATGGATAATTTGATCAACTATCGTTTGATAATCACTTTTGATGTTTGTAAAACACATATATTTTTATGGATATGTTCAGAATATTCAAGTATCAATATGTATCGATTTATATTTTCAATGTTTTTTTCGACATGATTTAGTGTTTTGGTGATAGAGGGGTGGGGGTGGGGTTGGGAGCATGGCCTCCTGATTATTGAGCGGTGGCAGAATTGATCCTCCCGTCCTGCCTCTAATCCCCTACCCCCCCCCCCCCCCCCGGGTGTGTGCGTCCCTGGGACAGGTCTGACGGTCCTTACCAGCCCCTCCTCCCCGGGCCGCAGCGAGGTGACCGCCAGGTCATTGCCACTCTCGTCGAAGGCGTTGATGTCGATGCCCCAGTTGGTGTGGGGCTGCTTGAACCAGTTCTGCAGCACGTGCTTAAAGTCAATGCTCTTCCAGTGGCCCGCGCGGGAGTTGAGCTCGATCTTCTGCGAGCGGATGCGGATGTGGCGGCTGCCCTGCTCCGTGACGGGCTTGAGGCGCAGGATCTGCAGGTACACGGTGGACGTCTGCTGCAGCGGCCGCAGGTACACCCACAGCTGCGCCTTCAGCACCTTGGTGAACATCAGCTTGGGACTGAACTTGAAGAAGCAACAGCTGGGCTTCCCGTCCACCTGCACCAGCGGCTCAGCTGCACACACACACACGCACGCACACACACACACGCACGCACACACACACACACGCACACACATAAGCAATGTGTTACTATGTACTATATATATAGTACTGAATACATGACTCCAGTGTTTTGTCGCAATGCATGTGTCTATTATTTATTACAATATAATATAATATATTACATATTTATTATAACTAACTTATTCTAAATCTGTTATAATGTCACCATGACAAATATTGGTGTTATCAAAGATTAATTCAAATGATGGGTCTAGTTTATTAAATTAATCCATTATGTATTTAATCATCATTAAATTGGTTCTGCCATGACATTCATCTCTGATCTGCCATATTTTGCTAATTCTCTACAAGAGAATTTCTTTTTTATAAAAAAAGAATAATGGTATGTTGTCTTTCTTTGACATTGTTGTGTATCCTCCTCAATCCACTTAAATCAGTGATTACATCAAGGCTGGAAGCTCCCAGGCATTTGCATGTTCAAACAAGGTTTAGTAATGGTGACCAGTAGCCAGATGGTAACCTTTCATTCCCATGGGTCAATCATAATGAAATGCTATAGTCCACCTTCACATAAGCACGTCTAAAACACAAACGGGTTTCGGTGTATATAGTCACTACAACAGTAAGAATAAGTATGTTTTTTTTTGTTGGATGAATGCATGCCAAGGAACTGAAAGAGGTGACTTAAAACCGGTTGTATTTATTTATGTTTATTTGTTTAGCAGCACATGTCAAATCTGCACCGTGGTTAATTTACATAGACTTCCATTTCAAATAACGACATCCATCTTTGGCATTCATAGATTCATTTCCATGTAAAAGCATTCATTTATTAAGGGAAATTTATTCTGCCTCTATCTGGCATAATAATGTGGCTGGTGAACACAATAGGACATTGTAGACCCCCATTTCAGTTGGTATGTTTGATATTTCTCTTCTTGAAAGTTGACTACATTAGCAAGCTGGAGGTTCTTTTTGTCCAGCGTTGTTGTTGTTATTGTTGTTGTTATGGTTGTTGCTGATGCTCTTGTCGTTTTAATACAAGGAACACAACTATACAGACCTGTCAATCATTGCCAAATCTGAGGTTGCTCAGGCAACCTGCAAATGCTTCCTGGGTCAAAAGGTTATTTGGCACCTCGGCCTAGTTAAGAAATGGGATCAGGGGTCAAAACCGTCAGCCCTTTTACATCTCCGGGATGCTGTGTGTGGGGGGGGGTGGGTTGCGGGGGGCGGGGGGGTGGAGTCCTAATAGCTAGATTGAGTTTGAAGGTCAAGGGCAACCCTATGGCAATGGTAATATGTCTTTCTTCACAACAGACCTCTTCCCCAGAAAATAATTACATTTTTTGGAAAATACAACTGAGCCTGATGTGTTGTCTATTCAGATTTATTCTTTCTTTATATTTTTCTATTCTTATTTCCTTCTTTTTTGGGTTTGTTTTTGTTTTTGTTTTGTTTTCTCCTTGGCGGTTGGAGCTCCTCCAACCAATAGGAAGCGGTTTCTGAGAGTTGACCCACAGAGAACAGTGCGCAGGCCTGTTTTACACTGAACAAGTGTTGTAATTGAATTATGGGACGGGCATGGAGAGGTATGAATTCAATGGTGTTCAGATGACTAACTGTCCATTCGAAGGGTCCAAGGAAACGTTGACTAAGGGCCAAAGCGGGGACAGACGTGGTCTCTTCAGCGCCGTCATTTCTAGGGGACAGTCATTAGCGAGTGTAAATTATACAGTGTCTCACGCTGGACAAACAATATGTCAATGTTCCTTCGGGCGGGTTGCCGGGGTCACACCAATTAACGTGGCTGGCGTTGTGTTTGCTCAACAGCCACCTAACTGGAAACAAATGATTCTGCAGTTTATGTGCCGTTACTATTTGTTGTTGTTATTTTCAATCGTCAACGTTCCCGGACCCCCAATCATTCCCGGACCCCCCCCCCCCCACCCAAATAAAACCCCTCATCTGCAAATCGTTCAACTTCCGCCGTGTGTGCTGTGTGACCAAGACAATGCAAAGAAAACAATTAACCCGCCAACACAATCCCACGGAGGACCGGTGTCGTATGCACAACATATGTTCTTCATCATGCTAAACAATGAGCGCATTGATTGGTTTTACAGAAGAAGAAAAATCAGATCTATAGATCTCATGTGTCAATGAGAGAAACGATGGAGTTAAGGCCCCCCTCACCCCCCCCCCCCCCGCCCCCAAAGCCTAATTACACACCAAAATGGCTGCAGAACATTTTTTTACAGAACAATGGCACCTTGTGACGAATTGACAAAAAACGAAGTGGACACTTGAACCCCACCTGAACTTGCTCTGCCCTGCTGCCGTGCGCGCCACTCTGACTCAGAACACAACCTTTCTAACAGCCAGGGGGTATCCAGTTCCCTCCTCTCCCCCCTCCCCCCTCCCCCATCCTGCTTGGAAGAAGGGCAGTAAGAAGCCCCCTCTCAGCTATTGTGTGCAGCACCACCTACTGGAACACATACACACACTCCCCCCCCCCCCCCCTCCACCCAGTGCTATACACCAGGAGGGCCGGGACGCTCGCTATAGGAGGCCAAGTCCTTATTACTCATGATCATTCATCTAAAAATAAATCGCAGGCAGGCACACATGCGGCTATATTTTATCCAATGAAAATAGTCGCTGGTGGTGGTGTTTTTCGTTTTTTCTTCCCCCCCCCTTCTCACGTTTTCCACTGTGCTTCATTATTTGGGCCGCTTATTTCCCCCCGGTCTAATTGCAGCGTATGCAAGCGCTGGGCTTTTTACGGCCTGCACCACAGCAGCAGGCCCGCAGGTGAGCGGACCCAACATCTGGTGCGCGGGTCCCCAGGTAGCTGTCTTCTGAGTAGCCCACGGCTTCCCACGCACTGCTGCTGCTGCTGCTGGGAGGGGGAACGTTGTATAAGGGAGGTTTTTTTTTATTTTCGCCTTCCCATATGTGTCCTGGTAAGACCGTTAACCTTTTTAATAACCGAGAGCACCGAGGTTGTCCAGTAGCCAAGTGGATGACCGAGGGAGCAGTGGGGGCAGGATGTGGAAAACTGTATTTTACTTAAGTTAGAACAAGGCGGTCGAAACTCTCTTCTGTTACTGACGTAAATCAACAAGTAAACACTTAAAGGGGAGTTAACGCAGGACACGATCAACACAACTGCAGTGACCTTTCTAATACACATTATGTCATCTCAGTAGCTTGTCCATTATGTACTGTATATCTAATAGCATCTCAAAAGTAATTTTTCTTCAATTCAAAAGTAATTGTAGTACTTCACTTCCAGTCGAGACTAAAGAGCCACGGCTGAGCCAAACCCAGCCCAGTTATGTACAAAGCTAAAACCACAGACCACAGACGGACAGAATTATGAGCTAACCTTCATATGTGAACAGAGCTTAAGCACAGAGCGAGCTCTGGCCGCTCAATACAATCTTTCGCCGCTCAACCCTCCTGACACCGGACCGCACTGGCGCTATAAACCCGCACCACACCGGGCCTTCAGGTTGGGGGGGGGACGCATTACTAAAATATTGTGGTTATCTTATTGTTAATGCTCGAATGGATAATGGATAACGGCCAGATAAACCCAGATAGGGATTTCATTTGCATATATATATCTATATTTTCTTTTCTTAATGGGAAATGCAAATGTGCCATTTTGTGGGTGCGCGTGTGTTTCGGGAGCTCCCGACATTGAATAAATGTGACTCTGGGGTATCCCCCGCGCACCTCGGCATATTAATCATCGTGACACGTTCACGACCCTTCTAATAAGACAGGGGCCACGGTGCACCCCCCCCTCTCCCCCCCACCCTTCCCCCACCCCCCCGCAACACGCACCCCAAACATCCCCCACCCCACCCCAGCCCCCTGCTCCCTCTTTGTCTCTGGGCCCGTCCCATGGGAGAGAAGGGGGGGGGGGGGGGGACAAGGCAGGACTCGAGGTGGGGACGGAGGGGTGTGTGTGTGTGCGTGTGGGGGTGCGGTGGGGGTGGGGTGGGGGGGGGGGGTGTGAAGTTAGATTCCCCCGGCCCCCCTCCTCATTCAGCACCCCTCCCCTGGGACAACGGCAGGCACAAAACTCCTATTAGGACTTAGCACAGTAGCCCCTCAGGAGCAACAAAAGACACCTCCTAATGCTCCCTGTTCTATCCCAGTGAGCACACAGACATAGACACACACGCACACACGCACACACACACACACACCAAACCGTCTGACCCCCCCCGCCCCCCCCCCCCCCCCAATCACAGAGAGGCATATATTACATATATATATTTGTACATATGAGCAATCTGTGGGATCTGATATAGTAACTATATAAGCCAAATACGTATCTATTATCCAGCCGAGCCTATATACAGATCTATATAGGCCTATGTGTAAGCATAAAGACTAAAATACGTATACTTTTGGACATGCTGGTGTATTCTTATGTGTGTGCGTGTGTGTGTGTGTGTGTGTGTGCATGTGCGCGTGCATGTGTGTGTGTGTGTGTGTGCCAGCACATATTCATGAGGTTCATGGCGAAGGGAACATTCTCTACGTCAGCTGTTTCTATTCTCTCTTGGCCCTGCATATTATTTACCCAAGAAGGTGGCTTCAGGATTTCACTTTAAATAAGGCACCATCCAGATTTGGGGGGTTTTTCAGCAGATGAGCGATTAGTTTGCCGGCACGAATCAGCCTGGAGACATTGACGTGTGAAAAATTAATATACAATATTTGACAACTGCTGTTCAATTGAATTAAAACAACAGATTCCCCACCTCTTCATCCTGAAAGACCTTTATGATCGACGGTGCTCAACGACAAGAACAGGGAAAGCAATCCATTACTATTTCTTATATTACTATTATCACTATTACTACAATAGTGGCTGTAGGGAAATCAATGTGTTACATACTGTGTCCCGTGTGTTGAAATAGTCAGAGGGTCTAAAGTGTGTTCTCTCATCCAACATTACAACTCTGTGGATGCAATGTCTGCCATATGTTGTGCTTGAGTAGTGTATTGGTTGTTGTTGTCGTTGTCGTTGTTGGTTTTCATCCTCAAACCAACAACTGACAACAAATAGATCCCGAGTTTAAATGGGATTCATAAATAAATAATAGCAAGCTCATTCATGCTTATTAATGCAACCTCCATGCACTGTCTGTGATTGACTGCTAAGCATCACAGTACGACAGAAGAATACAACCACATTTACAACCACAAGGCTCAACTCTATACAAGACGAAGGTAAAGAATAACATAATAAAGGTTAAAAAATGTACACAATGACTGGTGAGTCATTCGAGTTTGTTGTTGACACTACTGCTGCGTATGTAAGACCGAAGGCTGTACTAATGATATTTAATTAACTTCTGCTAAAACAGAGACTGGTAGCTGCAATATGAAGTATACTTCATGGGAAATAAAACAAACTGGAGTGGAAAAGCTTGCTGATAAGAAAGACAGAATATATTTGAATATTATAACAGCAAAATTGTATCTGAACACACACACACACACTCACACCAAGACCAACCATGTCAAGTATAGGTCAGAGTGAAAGCTGTGGCAAAGATTTAGTAGTCCCATTAAGCTGCCTGGCACATTTCTAATCATACGTAACTTCCTAAGCTATCATAACATGTAACTTCTGCTAACATAGCTCATTATATGGGCTGGCTTTAGAGATAATCCTCTGTATTTGTAATAAGTCTGTTATGAATTAAGTGGGAGAATCACATTTATTGCGGCCTATACTGTAGAGTTCACCCATCTGCTCCTAATTGAAAATAAAGCCATTAAAAGCATATTAGCCCCTTTCCTCCGCATGTAATAGAAAACAAACCATTAAACCCACTTCCTGTGTGTGTTTAACGGGCGCCCGTGATTTGCCACCATTTAAAACCGGTTTTTAATGAGACTGTTTTTATGAGACAAGTAACCAGCCATGACTTGACCTCTGATATTATGTACTTCCCCCCATTGTGCCCAATCAGGAGTACATTTTGCACATAACAAAAGACAATTGTGTTGGCAAGACAAAAAAAAATAATAAAGCCACAACAAGCCCTGGACTCCACCGAGGACTTGTTGTGCACGAAAATGAACAAATGTGGAGGAACAGCCCAGCTGGGTGCAGGGCAGGGTGGCTGGTCTGCGTGCGTGCGGTGGCAATAATGAATGTGGGTAGGGTGACAATCGCTGAAATTTGATGTGGCAAGTACAGCGTTTTTTGCATGCGTTCAGCAAGCACCGGGTACCTGAGTCAGCCCATCCGGTGCCTTCGGACGGCAGTAAAACTTGGACAAGGAAGAACTTGGAAATGCAATATACCATATATACTGTATACTGCTGCTCTGACTTGGCGCCCTGCAGAGACCGCTGCTGAGCTCTGCTATCTGACAGAACATCGCTTGTATGTGTCTGTGTTCCTGTTTCCCGTTTGTTTCGTGCTAAAAACAAATGTATTTTGCTAAATTGTCTTATTTGGACAATTCCATAGAGACACATGGACTATTCTGTGAGAGAGACGACCACCAGTTCATTCAATAATAAACCAAATAATTGTCAGAGCAATGATGCACACATTATGCGATTATGGTGACGGCCGCCTGGCTTGTGATCGCTAATAGAAAAGCTATGTTGTCCATGAGCTGATCAGGAGGTGTCTAGTGCCTACAGAGAGGGTGGATTCCTCTTGTGTGTGTCATTTTAGAGCATCACTCTAAATAAACCGCAGGGACGGTCCGCTTGCACAGTGGATCAGGCCCGCATACAAACTATCCCACAAACATATTAACGCTGGCTTTGCTAAATCGCAGTCAATGTCAGAAATATTTTCTGACATGACTTCTGAATACTTTTCCGCTTATTCATTGTGTGTTGTGTGCAGCCGAGCACTCATACACACACACACACACACACACACACACACACACATACACATGCGCACACACGTGCACACACACACAAGCAAACACACATGCAAACACATGCTCATACACACACACACACACACACACACGTATACACATGCACACACATGCCTACACATGCACACACATGCGTGCATACACATGCATACACATGCACAAACACGCGCGCGCGCACACACACACACACACACAACCCAGCTCAAGTGTGTCAAAAATGTGCCGTACAGTCTTTTTGTCCACAGCGCACTATAAAGCAGTAGTGAGGCATGACGGGCCTCCCCCCGGGTGCCCGGCCCGCGCTCCTCCCCTTCATACGGAGCCACGCTGACCAGCTCCTGCTAACCAGGTTACACTGCTCTAATCTAGAGCACAGATGTGGGCCGTCTATACACAGCAGGCCTGCACACCGGCTCCTCATGCAACAAGGGAGTATGTGTGTTCTCC
>PIJE02000998.1:0-40000 GCA_002895965.2 Coryphaenoides rupestris | reverse complement strand
AATTTAACAGACTTCAAATGCAGTTTACCTCTTGCACCCTTGCGCACGGGGAAAGGTCCATCTTTCTGTGCCGCAAGTTGACTATGCATTGCATTGTAAACGTACCATATCCGTCACATGTGTTTTTGACAAGTACACGGGGGCGGCTATACTACTCACGCTCCGAGGCCATGGTGATGACCGACTCCGTGGTGGCGTGGTACTCGTCCTCCTCCATGTACTCCATGTCATGGGAGGAGGAGGACGCCGCGTCCCCCTGGAAGTCGTGGTGGTCCAGCAGCTGCTGCAGCGGCGGCGCCTTGGGCAGCAGCTGGTTCACCACCTCGCGGCTGATGTTGGGCGCCTGCTTGAGACGCAGCTTGCTGAGGATCTGAGACTTGATGGTCTCCAGCCGCAGCACTTTGCTTTGTTCCCGCCACACGCACGCCGAGCACTCGTGGGAGCCCGTCGTCACGTCCTCGTCCAAAAGCGACAGTCCTCCGGACAGCCCGGTCCCGGCTCCCCCGGTCCCGGTCCCGGTCCCACCGACCCCGGCCCCGGCCCCGGCGGCGGGGTCCGTGGGCACCTCGCTGACGGCCGGGGGACGCAGGAGGAGGTTCGGCTCGGTGTCGCTGCCCGACCGTCCCAGGGACACGAGAACCGTCAGGCACAGCACAAAGTTGTACCTCGGCATGGCGATGCGCTCACTACACGGGCGATGCAAACTTTATGGTGCGGTGGTGGTGGTGGTGGTGGTGGTGATGGTGTATCCTGATCTGAGATGTGTTGCCACTGTGTGTATACTTGCCTTTTGAGCCTGATCATGCACAAGATAATGTCATCAATGATCTGATGGATCTACTCCAGTGCGGCCGGTCGCCCGCTCTGCAATGCAATGCAATGCAATGCAATGCAATGATTGCGGGGCTTCTGGAGCTATACAAATGCACACACACACGCACACACACACACGCACACACACACACGCGCGCACACACATACACACACGCACACACACACACTCACTCACACACACAAAAAAGTTCGTTTCAGTGTGTCAAGGCAATGCTGGTGGAAAGTAAGAAATAGAAACTGCTCCTCGTGTGTGTTGTATATCCCGCGCACATGTAATGGTTGTTTTGGGTCCCCCTGTGAAACACCATTTAGTCCATGGAGGAGGTGTGAGTGTTCAGAAGTGTGTGTCACTGAAAAATGTGCAAGTGCGGTCAATAAGGGCGCTTTATATATCTCCAGTGGCCGGTGTCGTCATCCGTCTCCATTGGCTAAGATTGCAACAAAAGGTTTTTAGGTCTGTCACCAAATCAAGGGATGGAGCGGTGGGAAGGTGTTAAGCACCCCTAAGCGTGTGATCATCATCTTACAGCATGCATGGACCACGCATTAAAATATACATACATGCATGACATGGAAGTGGTACAGGCCTATACGATGTGTCAGTATTATGTATTAGACACTTTTTCTTGGGAGCTGTCGTTCAGTAATAGTTATTCCATGTCATTTTGATTGGCGTATCAATTGTGTCCTAGAAGTGCGGTTTCATTTTAACTTCCCAAATGGATCAATCCACACTCAAAATAGATCATTAAAGAGGTTACTGCTCAACCACATTATATTAGGCATATTGAGAGACTTACTGAATACTGTGACAATTACAAAAATATAGGCTAGTATGTATCAACATTAGGCAATTGATAAATCAGAAGCGTATTTCAATCGGATCATTATGGTGAATCATTTTAAAATTAAGCTCATTGACTCCCTACCGTTTTTAAATACATATATATCTTCCAGACTTTTCTATCACACCAATCTAATGTATTGCGATGTCCTCTGAATATTTACAAGACTGTGGGATATATTAAGTAAAATAAAAAGTCAATTTTAAGCACAACCCAATCATTTCAGCGGCATTGCGCTGAGTGAGGAGTTATATATAAGAAGAGGGAGCGTCGTTGTGACGCCCACCGGCTCCCCATTGGTTCAGAACGTGTTCAAAATGGTCACGAGCCCACAGGAGTTTTATGCGCGAGTCAGCTGAGGAAGGGGCGTCGCCAAGGGCCAAATTTTCTCAAGCACCGAACTTGTTACTTCGTAGCCACGCCTACTTATGGAGCCCACTACATCCTGACAGACTTCTGACATGATCGTAGCAAGCCTTGTTGAGTGCAACTCAGGTGCCACGACGTGAAAACGTGTACATATTCAGATAACTGGCCAAGCATGTGCCATGCCAAAATCATTCGTCATTGGAATTATTTTATTTTGTAATTATTACAAAAATATATTTTAGTAAAAAAAATGTTTTACCATAGCTCAAACAAAACAACCATGTGTGCAATAAAAAGTAGTGGCAGTAATCACTGATAGGCCTGCTGTTTCATCAATAGGCATATGATCTACATATTGAGCATGGATCAGCATACATCCTGAGGTGTGAGGTGTGTGACATGAGTGGTGTGATTGTATATGAAGCACACTGGCCTCAGGAAACAGGACACGCTGACAGTGAAAAAAGCACAATAAGAACAGAATGGCTTGTGTGTGACAGCTGATAAAGCCTTTGTTAAGATGTGATTATGGACTCCTTTTATAGAGAGTCCTCCATCGTCCAAACTTTCAAGTGTGCAGCATCAAGTTGGGAAAAAATCTCTGCGGGAGCGGGGCCATGACTTGCGCTCTCTCTCCTTATTACGCCAGGGTATCGCACGGAGGACAGCACTAGTGACCTGCTACCGCCATCTACTGGAGGAATACAACACTGCAGACGTATCCCTTGGACATTTTTGACCCTTTTATTATCAATATATACGTGGCATTTGGAATAACATTAATTACCTTTAAGATGATACACATAAATGAACACGACCACCCCCCCCACAACAGCATTAGCAACACTTAGCTCTTACATTAGTTCGGTTTTGAGTTGGACCCTTTCGCCTTGCCGTAGACAGAGAGTCGGGGCGTAGTCGTAGTCGTAGTCGTCGTCTCTGTCGTCATCCTCGTCAATTTTTATCAACAAAGCAAACACGGTTTTCTGATAAACTACTCGCTTTTTGAATACCAATCGTCAAAGATGCATTCCGTGGCCCTAGATAGAAGCGGCTCGCCGATGAAGAAGACTCTCTCCCGGGGCGTCAGCGAGGACGAGTCGCTCCGCATCATCATACAGGAGGTGAGACACAACAACATCACCACATTATGTCATTATTACGGATTTCATTTTTTTCTCTCCTTACTTTCCATAATGAACTCGAACTCCAAATGTATTCATCTGAACACATCCTTAAAACTCACCACTGGCTTGCGTATTGACGGAATCCCAACCCAGTGCGTTTAGAATAGGTTGCTGAGCCAAGAATCACGTGAATCATTTAATCATCAGTTTAATAATCGATCATCGTGTCACCAGGCGGACAGTCCATCCAGGCGGCTGACGCGCAGTGACAGCAGAGGAGGCAACACTCTCAAGAGGAAGACGGACAATCAGGCAGGGGACCACGTCTGCTGTTCATCGCTCATATTTGACATATACTACTACCGTCTGTATTTGATAACGTATATACATATGTTTATTTTGTCTTTATTTTTTGTCCCAGCAGTCTGATCAGGACATGTTCAAGGCCCTCCCCGATGTGGTAAGCAGACGACCTGTTACGACCATTTGCAGAAGTCCTTGAAGCTTAGTTTCCTCTCCCACAATAACAGATATGAAGTCACATGTGTGCTGCTTATGTTTTGCAACATCGCATTCCATTGTTATTGTAATGATGTCTATTGTCAGGGAAGTTGATACATCAAAACAACCATAGGTTGTTTTTTTTCGTGCATTCAGAGCTCCTATCTCTAGAATACTTTACTGAGAGAGGACAACTTAAAATGCAGCAGATTTACTCTCACCCACTGACTCATGAAGATGGATGAAAAGAGCCCACACTGAGATATAACATTACTGTGTGTGTGTGTGTGTGTGTGTGTGTGTGTGTGCGTGTGTGACACACACAGATGGAGCTGCAGGCCAGCTATGAGGAGGTGGTGCAGGAGCTGCATGGGCTGGAGGTGGAGCGTGAGGCGCTGCTGTTCCAGGTGGACGTGCTGCAGGACACACTGGAGAGCGTGGAGGAGCTGCTGGCGGAGGCCCAGCGTGAGGCCGGGCAGGCCAGCATGGTACGCTCTCAGACCCGCACTCTCAGACCCGCACTCTCAGACCCACACGCTCAGACCCGCGCTCTCAGACCCGCGCTCTCAGACCCACGCTCTCAGACCCACGCTTTCAGACCAAACTCTCACACCCATGTTTTCAGACCCTATGTTCTCACTGTCACTTTGGATTAAAAGAGTCTGCCAATGGTAAAATGACAAAACAGGTCACAGTTTGTGCTGTTCATGTCATCCTTGTTTACCAAAGGATTTATGTTGTTTTTGTTTACACACAGATTTAGTGGTGTTTCAATGCCACATTTGTATTTGTTGTGATGTCTGACCAAGTGTTTATTGTGAATTGTATCGTCAATTCAGATGGTGTCCTAGTTATGGCTGGGCAATAATTCTGTATTATAATTTATTGTCTTTAAATGGATAATGAATAATACACTTTTCCATTTTGCCATAGCCCTAGTTTCTGTGTGTCTCTCTCTCTGTATATACAATGTGTGATTTCTGATTCTTTTCCAGAAAGTGGAGCAGGAGAGGATGGCCAAGAGGGAACTGGAGGACACAATCCGTGCGCTGATGAGCGAAGTGGAGAGATTAAAAGAGGTAAGTGGTGGGGAGGGAGGGAGAGCGAGGGAGAGAGGAATGTTACATCACATCACAAAGAGAGAGGCTTCCTGTATTTCTGCACATGGAAGTCTGACTAATAGCTTGTTAAAGCATGCCAACGGTTGTGTAACAGCTTTAATGACGGGACTGTTGCCTCGCCTGAATGTCACAGGTGAGAGAGAGAGAGAGACAGAGACACACAGAGAGAGAGAGGGGTAAAAGGGTGGCGACAAGTGTGAGTAACAGAACGTGGGCGGGTACAATGCATGCGCGTTGGCAACAGCAACACTGAGCCGTTCAGATTAAACACTCGGTTGTTATGTATTATTTGAAAGGGGTTTCCAAGACTACGGCAAATAATAGGCGACTCTATGAGGTAGATATGAATATGCAGCAGACACCCGTAGCACTGTGGAGACCATGTGTTTGTTCTAGCGTGCAGTCATCGGGGTCCTTGGCATTCAGGAAGGGACACTGTGTCTTCCTGCCACCTACTAAAAGGCATTACAGTACAGACAGTATTCAGAATATGTACTCGGTAAGCTTAATGGTAGGAGTATAAAGAGTATGAAAAAGGTCACCTAATAACAATACATTCACTCTTTTTAGATGTATTATTGCATGTTATATATTTCTCCAGTTATTGTAATAATGGTGAATGTTATTTAATCCTTAGGGTCATATATCTGTTTCATTTAGTACCTGTGTGTCTCCCGCTCATATTGCTGTCGACTAGCATACAAAGCATGCGACTACCATGCTAACATTGCCGATGTTGCTAAAGCTAAACTCTCAAGCCCGACCACTGGAGCCAGATCGTTGACTGACTAAAATACAATCGATTCCTGCAGGAGAGGAACACCATATCGTCCCCGCCAGCCCGATCACTTCTTATTCAGGCAGAGACGGCCGCCAATGTCCACAGCCCGCCGCCCAGTGGTACCCGTGCATGGGACTGCGCCGACGGAGCCTCCGCCTCCACCCCTCCCCCACCGGGCCCCACCGAGAGGGGCGCGCCTGCAGTGGTGGTGGTGGCCAAAGAGAGTCCTCTCCAGAAGATGGTGGACATCACCCAGACCCAGATGACCACCCTGGCGCTGGACGACCCCTGCCCTCCGGAAGGCGTCCTGGGGAGACCCTGCGGACGGCAGGCGCAGGTGCAGGTGGACGCGGAGGACACAGACAGCGTCAGTGCCTACGAGGACGCCTCAGCTGACACGCCCGAGCTGGACCACCACTTCCCGGGGGTGGAGGACGAGGAGGACGAGGAGGACGACGACGATCTGGGCGCCCCTGGAGAGAAGGGGCACGGGAGAGACCCCAACAACCCAAATCCAGATACCTCTTGCATTGTGTCTTAAAGAAGCTTTCACTTGATAGATTCTTTGTATGTTTCTTCTCGATGGCATGAAGGGTTTCCGTTCACAATGTTACTTAAGGTAGAATGTCATGGGTGGGGGTGGGGGGGGGGGGCGGTACATCAAACCTTTCAGTTCTGTGATGAGCAATATTTATCTTGCCTTTTTCTTTTTTGGTCTGGACGTGGACAGAGTTAGCCAAATGCTCTTACTATTTATCTAGTTTAAATCTGTAGACGGGGAGCTTTGTGTGTTCCAAGGGTAAGCATGTGTACATAATACACTGATCCTCCCACTTGGAAACATATAGTAGTCTTGGTTGGCTTCAGCTTTGTGGGCAGAATTGAAGGTCGCAGAGGGAAAGGGCAAAATCAAAAGGAACTCTCCGTTCAGTTAAAGTGTACTTTTTCATTTGTGATTTTCTTCAATGTTACCTTTTTTTCTTTGCATGTTGAAAATAAGCTACGTTGTTCAAAGAGAATGCTGTTTATCCACTGGGCTGTCTAGTTGTTTTAAATATGCCACATATCCACACGGCCAATTTAAAGGTCTTTGGTATACTGTACCAGTTCTTGCTGTCTAAATGCTGTATATTTAGAGGCTGTATATTACGTTTAGTTTGTACACTGTAATTGTTGCCAGTGAGCTAAGGCCTATAGAACCAGACAGTGGTACTTGCCAACTTGACTATGAAAGATATATTTATCTTTTGGATGAAAGAAGAGAGAATTTCTTTTTTTGTACATTTTTTAGATTGACCAATCTTAGTTTTGTTATGGTGAGAGAGAATAATTTGGCCGAATTTGCGCCCTTTATGAACTTCTTGCAGAATCTGTTGTTGCAGTCGGAAATACATTCCATTGATAGTTCTGTAAGGCTTGCCGTTTGAAACGTGTTAGCCTACAGTAGGCTATTATGCTGTTGCATGGTTATGTTTGCACAACTTTTGCAGTTAAACTGTCTGCAATCTTTTTGTACTTCTACCAAATGTTTAGCATACAATTTATCCGTGGGTCAAGAACCTTCCTGTCCGTTTGGGGCAATGTTTTCTATGTTGCCGCTGTTGATAAATCGTATTGTTGGTGACAAATGTTTTTTTTTTTATTTGACATGGCTTTAGTAACATGTTTTTAAACCTTTTTAAAAAAAACTAGAATCAGAAAGAAGAGGCACAATGAGCTTAATAACGTTAGATAGGTTTTCCTCC
This sequence comes from Coryphaenoides rupestris, assembly GCA_002895965.2. Taxonomy (NCBI): domain Eukaryota; kingdom Metazoa; phylum Chordata; class Actinopteri; order Gadiformes; family Macrouridae; genus Coryphaenoides; species Coryphaenoides rupestris. The sequence continues at coordinate 32,677 of PIJE02000998.1, read as the reverse complement.
TTTGTATGTATTTTTTGTATGTTTATCCCTGATTTTGTAACTTTAACTTTAACAAAATGCTTTAATGCGTATTTAAGGCTTCCGTTTTTGATCACCCCTGCTAATATTTGATGTATGGATTAATGAGCAATGGGTTATCTTTGACAATAAGGGATGTACTTGGTTATGTTGCTGAACATGTCTTTCTAACAAAACAACTCGCCTTTAACAGACCACATAAACGAAGCTTGCATATTCTCTGGCGAGCTGAAGCACAGTTCACTTTTTTAAGTCAATAATGCAAAAAAACTTAAGAGGGATTATTATCGTTACATAGGCATATTTCTTGCGTGACAGACTTTTGTAATTTCATTTGATGACTCTGGTTTCCAGTCACAACCAACAATATGTTTTTGTGCCACCTATTTTGCCAATTCCACTTCTTTCCATGATACATGGGATGTACAAATAGCCTTGATCAATCACTCTAATTGCATATCTCGTTTACATTTTTTTATAAATGAAATGTAATCCCTGCCACTGTTTTTGGTTAGCTCTGTAAGCCTTAAAGGGGAACTTTGCCAATCTGATTTGAAATACATTTGATTCCAAGTGACTGTTCACTCTGCACTGAAAAAAGTGATCTGTCACATGTATAAATGACGTTACATTAAATTACATGTAGGTAATGTATCTGTGGCCATTTGGAAACATTCTACTCATGTGAACACAGTTGACACACTGTTCAGTACAGTAATATCAGTACTTTTAGAACATTTGGATGGATGGGTTTCATAGATTTTCACCATGTTTGCCAAATTTTATATTGATTTTAGTATATATATATTTTCTGTTTTATTATATCTTCTTAGATTAGGGCACTCATTGTCCTGATTTGACTGTAAACCCTGTCATACCCGGCGAGTTCTCTGTCCCAGACAAATGTGAGAGCTATCACAGTTCACCAATGCTTTCTGCTTTCATGCATCCACCTATGCCTGTTGTTTTTATTTTTGTTTAAAACAAAGGAGAAAGACAATCATTCAATCTCCCCAGGTAGAATTTATAATGCATTTTCACTGACTTTTCATGGTTTCCCCAAAGGTTCTAGAAGCTTTTTAAGTTTGGTTTTACGTTTGATATGGATGAATAATGACAGAAATTGTGAAGAAAACGTGATAAGAAGGGACCATTAGATTTTTTGTAACTTAACATTTGGCTAAAACGATTTTTTTTCCTTCCACATAACAAATTGTGAACAAAAAGGGATGATGAGTGATGGTCACATTTTGGAAGAGATGGAAGAAAAATAATGTTGGTATTGCAAAGCTATCTAAATAAAGTATTATCAAACAATATCGGTGTCCAATTCTTACAAGACAAGTCCATATTCTACAAATGTTTAAACTATTGCAAATATCTGAAACTGTTTGGTGAGTGGCCATTTAAAATAGGAAGTAATCGTGGATTAATGTAGGCAACATTCATGTGCACACAAAAAAACACATCCTGCTAAACTCTTTTCAACCATTAGTTGGTTGTATAGCAATATACTGTATATGCACACAAAATCAACCAAAATAATGTTATGCAATGTTTAATAAAGAAAGGTTGTGATGAATATCAATGGATGACACAGACAACATCAGTATTTCTAACCATTCATGCACCTTCTCTAACGATAATCCAGCATACTGGTGGTAAAATAGGCAGTACTTATTTATTTATAGATTTATAGTACTTTTTGCATACATAAAACCTGGAATAAAACAACTAAAAGCTATTGTTGATGTATATATTTGCATACCTAACCTAATGTATATAAGTTAAAAACACAATTACAATATTGTCTTCACACATAACATTAAAATAATGAACTGTGATAATGCCTTAAATCCAACTATACATTGTCATTTTAAAGTAAAATAAAAAAGCAAGAGCACTGTAAGTGTGATTTTAAGATCCCCAGTGATTTTAAAATGGGATTATATGATTTTAAGATGTATATGGTGGCGATGTAACGTTAGATCAGAAGAAGCCTTTAGCTTTCTTCATCTTCAGTTGTTTCCACTCTGCCATCTCCCCAAACTCCTCCTTGCTGAGCTCAAATATGTCTTGGAAGTCAGAGTCAGAGAGGTGTCTCTGGAAATCAATTAAAGAAGATTTGTCGGAATATGCACACATGCATGGCATCGTGTCATGTGGAGAGAGAGAGAGAGAGAGAGAGAGAGAGAGAGAGCTACATTGCTGTCCTCTTGCTCTCTGAGAGCTGCACCAGTACAGCTCAAAAATCACAGTCCACTAGGTGACTCTATGTTGAAGATACAGTCATTAATATGGCATAGATATACATATGCTATATCCCCTATGCTATATTTAATATAATCTGGATACATATGCTTGTGATTCTCTTATCTTTTGTATATTTATGCTATTCCATGCCATATGCCATATTTCTGCTACTGCTGCCCTCACTAGTGCATCTGTCCTTACTTACTTGTACATGTATAATACTCAATTGACAAGCAATACTTCTGGAGTCAACATAACATTACTTTTTATATTTTTTATCATTATAATGTATATTGTGCCGTGTGTGTGTGTGTGCGCCCATGTGTGTGTGTATGTGTGTGCATGTGTGTGTGTATACTTGCATGTGTGTGTGTTTGTTTGTGTGTGTGTGTGTGTGTGTGTGTGTGTGTGTGTGTGTGTGTGTGCTACCTCCTTGTGAACAGGGTCCACCCCTTCAGGCAGATCACTGGTCTGCTTGTGGGCCAAGTCTTCAGCTGGGTGGGGGTCATAAGTCCTCTCCTCTTCCTGGCCGTTTTCACCAAGCTTGGTATCCTCCTGGTTCAAATTCAAGTATACCGTTGACACAATATCTTCACAATACCTTCATGTACCTTCAATACCTTCAGTTTCATCACAATAATGCATAATGGATTCAAATACATCATTATATACCTGGATGAATATTTGCATACTGCTGAACATTATTTTAACATGATATCGTTTTAATGTGAATCAATGAGTATCTCTCAGTCATTTTAAATTCATAGATTGTTCGACATTTTGCATTCTGCAAGACTTTCTTCATATAAACTTGGATCAGTCAAGGAAAACACTTACATTTTTGACATTAACAGGCAATGGTGCCTCCTCTCCAAACTCTTTCACCATCTCCTCATAGGAATTTCCTCCCTAATAACATTATTTCCATATGATTACTTCATTTCAGTGAAAGGTATTTGCATTGGAAAACCATCAAAACAAATCGAATGCAATGTCAGAACAAAAACATAGACACACACATGCACGCAATGTGAGAAAGCAGTTTCTAAAGCGTACAAATGACACCCTCCATCCCTATCTCCACACTCACACTCCACTTGACGGGATCCCAGGCAGTGAACCAGCCGGTGAAGGTCAGCGGTTCGAACCCCTGTTTGATGAGGATGATCGGGGTGTCTGGGTCCCTGGAGCCCGGGTGCGTGCGCAGGTACTCCTGACTGGTGGGGATGGCCTCCTTCTGCTCCACCTCGTTGGAGTTTTTGCCCACCCAAATGAAAACCTGACACCATCAGGGATAACACAAACACAACATGTTGCACCATTTACAAATTGATGTTGATTTTTGGTAATCTCTGCTATAATTATATAAGATATTTGACATGTCTGTATATGTTATTATACATATAACTTATTGTAGATTCTTATTATTATACATACAAGTTATTGTACTGTCTGTATAACTTATTATATACATATAATTTATTTTACAGTCCGTATACCTTATTATATAACTTATTGTGCAGTCTGTATAACTTATTAAACATGTAACTTATTGCACATTTACCGTGCATTTGGTAAAGGTTCAAACAAGACAATCTTACACTCCCTATATTACAAAAATGTATCCAGCTCTGTTTTAGAATGACCTCGAAGGCGATTCTTTTCAATCACCTAACTTTTGTTGAACAAGCTCCAAGTAGCGGGATAGTTTCACGTGTTTGACAGGTGCCTGAACCACCACAGGCTGACCTAGAGGGATCTGTAGGGACCAATGGCTGACCCTGAACTACTCCTGTTAAGTCACTTCGGATACAAGCGTCGCCTCAATACAAATAAACAAATAGAGTGGTTCCTGCCTGGTCCCACGTGTCCAGCAGCATGACATCATCCTCACTGACGTCATCCTGGGTGAACTGGGTGATCTCCTCCACCAGGAAACGGCCCGTCTTGTTGGAGCACTCGAACAGGCGTGGTGGATGGTCTGGAACAACCTGCTGCAATCTGCACACACACACACACACACACACACACACACACACACGCATACGCACACACATACATACATACACACACACACACACACACACACACACACACACACACATACACACACATACACACACAAATATACAGTAGATTTAATCTCCCAAAGAGTTTCCTCTCTGTTTCATACTATTAAATTAATTGTTCCAAAGTCCATCTCGATGTGATAATCGGTGCCTTTTATCACTAGCATAGGGGGCTTTTCCTCCAAGCAAACCCCAAAACTCGCCAGACTCCTGACCCTCGGCCACAATGTCACATTCACTGTCCTTGCCGATCACAGGGGTGATCTGCTTTGCCATGTCGCGCTCATCTCCGCTGGAGCCCTTGGAGAAAAACAAAGTGTTACACAACACAGTTAGTAACGTGCTGTGTTATGCTAACCTTCCACCGAAATAAAATCACATGTCACCCTACCTTTCCACACCAGAGGAACATTCCTGACTGACTCTTCAACAGAAACACGTCATTGGAGTTCAGGGAGCTGGCGAACGCCGACACCTCGATGGCCTTCGTGGTGCATAGGTCCGAACCGTGCACCTGGAACATCCTCACGGGGGGCTCTGGGTCAGACCCTCCTTTCCTGGAGGTCCCCCCCTGGAGAGAAGGAAAGGAAACAGACATCATCAGCATACAATGAGACATTTGCTTTCTATCCTGCCACATTTGTCTAACTTTACATGCGTGGGTGTGACTTGAGTTCAGTTCTGGGCTTAGAGGAGGACCAAATCTCACTCCTCACATGAGACAAGTCTCCCTTTATTATCTCAATGCTGAATGATATATCCCGTTCGTGAGCCAATGTCCAATGTCCTGTCCTCTATTTTTACCACCAGACCACATAGGCTTCTAACAGATGCCTTTTGTTGCCTCCCAATGCCAGATGCAAATGAAAAGGAAATGAAGCAGCTTTAGCAGTCTACCCAAGACTGTGGGGCCTTTACTTTGAAGCCTAGAGTACAGAGTCTATCGCAGCAGCAGCAGTAGTAGTACTAGTATTAGTAGCAGTAGTAGTAGTAGTCGTGGTAGTAGTAGTAGTAGTACTTGTGGTAGTAGTAGTAGTCTTGGTAGTAGTAGTAGTAGTAGTAATAGTAGTAGTATAAGTAGTCATATACAATCTTTGTTGCAGTTGCATTCATACATTTTAATGTGATATAGTGACCCTGGGGCCTACCTCGAAGATGACCATCTTGCCCTTGAACATGGCCATGAAGTGCTTGGACTCTTTGCCCATGGTGACTCTCATCTGCACCGGCTCCCCTCCGTACTTCTGGTCTAGGTCCACTGCCTGGAACGCTGAGGCAGCCAGCTCATCCTGGCTAGCATGGAGCCCCTACAGCAAAACATAGATATGTATGTATGTACTGTATATATACTGTATATACTGTATATGTACACGTTCATTAACATTGCAAATGAAAAGATAAGGATCCAAAGTTAACTTGCCAAAATTGTAATCAGCGTTACGGATTAAAACAATTGCGAATCTATTGTTCCACTCTAGGAGCTAAAAACACAATTTCTCAATCCTTTTAAATCTGTAATTTATTAATGACATTTATACACATTTTTCCTTTAAAATGTGACCCTAAAAGGAGACTACTGGTAGACTGGATTCAGTGGGGAACACTATGGGTCCAGTGGGGAACATCTAGGTCCAGTGGGGAACATCTGGGTCCCTCACCTGCCAGATGTAGAGGATGTAGTGTTGCTTGCTGTTCACCAGGTAGGTGTAGAGGATCAGGTAGCAGTCCCCTCCGTAGAAGTAGCCGTGGCACTCAGGCTCCACAGCCGCAAGCTCCAGGTCTTCGATGCGCCACACCTGGCCACACCCACAACACACAGACAGACAGGTCATAGTGTCACATAAATAACAGCATAGATAATATAGAATCCAATGTAAATTATTGTTCTTTGTAATATATTTGTTTGTAGCCTAATTGGTAGAGCATGGCAATAACACTCCCAGGGTTACAGGGGTTTGATTCCCACTTGGGGCAACTTGGGCCTATAGCCTGATGAGAGCCAGCCCTAATAATGATTGGACTGAAAAGACCTGGCAAGACAGACTGGTAGAACCTAGAGGCTAACATGGGCAATCCATGATATGAAGAAAAAACGATGCACTCCTGGTAGTGGCCAGACACTACCAGGAGTGCATGGTGGAACAAAGCGTTCCACCAAACGGCGTGCATTCATATCTCTGACACAACATAAATGCTATGGAAATTAATGAAACCTCAACATCCCCGCTGCCGTTGTCCACCATGCGTTCCTGGGCTGCCACTTCTGGCATCAGGTGCAACTGAGTGGCGTCAAATTTCTCCTGGGTGATGATCGCTGGGTGGCAAAAGGGCAGAGCCATGTGAGTGACTGAACCAAAAATAGTTAGTAGAACCTACATGACGAATACGCTCACATACCGACTTTGCCCCTGGTGTGTGTGCGTCCCAGACCCTGAGTTTGGTCCTTGACCGTCCAGCACTGGAAGAGCTGTTTGAAGAGCGCTGACTCTGCCCCATCATTGACCGTTTCCACATTGGTGCAGATGGGGTATTTCTTCATTTTGATGAAATCCTGCAGATCAGTCACGTGGATTAGTGCACAAGGCAAGGCAAGGCAAGTTTATTTAAGATAAGATAACATCAGGTAAGATAAAACTTAATTAATCCCGAAGGAAATTCTTGTGACAGAGAGTAATAAACAATAGAATAATACAAATAAAATAACAAATTTACAAATTTACAGTGAATAAGCCTAAGAAAAATATAGCTAAGATATTCAGTCAGCAATCCAGAGAGCTTTACAAGGGGATAGAAGAAGAAAATACAATATACAAAATACAAAGAACAATGCAAAATAAAATAGGAATATAAATATATTTGATGCAGATTAAATTAATTAAAAGTTGCGGTGAACAAAAATGTTTTGAGCCCTGATTTAAGGGAATAGAGTGTTGATCCGGACCTCACATGTTCTGGAAGTTTGTTCCAGAGCATGGATTAGTGCACACGTGCAGGGATGGAAGCAAGCGATGGAGAGGTACGAGCGAAAAAGCTTAAAGTGTGACTGGTGTTGGTGTTGTTATCTGTCCCTCACCAGAGCTCTGGACATGGCCGCCTGCTTCTCTGCTTTGTTCGCCTTCTTCCCTTTCCATACGAAGATCTTCAACCCTCCCTGGTCCAGCAAGAAGCAGTCCTGAGTAGCAGAGGATACAATAAGATGAGAAAAAGATGTTTGTCGATTGTAATCGCCTGAGAATGCCCTTCTGTGACTTGAGCTCACATCATGATTCAGGAGATCTTGAACCAGTGGCGTGCTTGAAACTTCTGTGACCTTCATGCTGCCGTCCGCATCGCTAACCCTGGGATGGGAAGATAAATATGTACATATTTATACATATTTTAAAAAGAACACCTACCCTGAATGAACACGATACATAAATAGTATATGGCTAGTGTGTGTGTGGTGGTAGGCCTACTGGTAGAGGACGAGTTTGGACTTCTGCTCCTGGTCGGCCTTCTCATCAGGAGTTCCGGCCTTCAGTTCAGACGTCCTCTCCCCAAGGATGCCGTTCATGAGCGCCATGATCCCCGGGGACCTTTCCTCCGCATCTCCCTCCACCATTTTAATTTCTGCCCGGCCGCCTCGCTCTCTGTCCCGGATGTCTTTGGCCAGCAGCATCCCCTGATGAATGATAGAATGCGTTCCTTGAAGTTTATCAATTCATTTCGTTTTAAAGGGGCCCTATTATGCCACCAGGTGTGAGCGTGATTAGCCATTGCAAGCCGTTTCCAAATGATCATGTGACTTAAGTTGTCATTGTGACAAAGTGACATCACAAGTGGGTGTGTCCACCTAGATGTATGTTGACTAGATCAGTTTACCTGTTGGTACAGGGTAGGCTGGTAGTCTGATCTAGTCAGCATACATCTAGGTGGACACTCCTACTTGTATTGTCACAATTTTAGTCACATAACTATTTAGAAATAGCTCATAATGAATAATCACACTCACAACTGGTGGTATAATATGGCTCCTTTAAAATGAATTGTCCATGACTTGGAAAATTAGGGCAAACTATATAAACTATATAGGCCCCAAATCTTTTGTTCTTCTGATCTTGGGAGATATGACCCCATCCCACGAATAACAACAACGCCTGCCAGCATATTTATTTATTTCTTTAGGAAGTGTAAAACCTTAAATTGTAAAAGGCTCCTGAAGTGGGATACTGGTATAAATGTTGGAATTGATGCTGAGCTTCTTTCTGTGCATATGCAAACAAAGACGGCTGTAAGTATGAGGTCATCCCACACACACACACACACACACACACACACACACACACACACTCACACAAATCCACGGATGCCCTCAGACCTCACCTTGAGTCTCTCCTGTCTGTTGCTCTGCGGGCCGTTCCACTGAATAATGTTATCGCCGGCGTCCAATAGGAACACGTCGTCCAGGTTGAAGCTCTCCCAGGACTTCTCCACCTGAAAACGACCGACGAGTCCGCTTAATACACACACACACACACATGGTCCCCCTGTACGTACAGAGTCCTGTGTGTTGACTGGCTAGTGGTGTGCAGCTCACCTCCATGGCTATCACTCTCTTCTTTCCCTTCACGTGGAGCAGTCTCTCGATGTCGTAGCTGTTGGTCTCTACGTGTTTCATGCCGGACGCCACCCCGCCTTTCTTATAGCTGCAACAAAGAAGAGATAATTTCACATTTTGCATTCTATTCTCTGCCATTTTACTTTTTTTTTGGGGGGGGGGGGGCATTTGGCAGATTGTGGTTTGTGAAAATTAGGGGGGTGCATCATGTGATACCACAGAATCGTTATGCATTTACTATCCTCATATCAAGACTTATTTAATGGAATAGGTTCCATAATCCCAAGCCTTGGAAACTGACTCACCACTCACCAGCGTCCTGACTAGATCAGTTTACCAGTTGGTAGATCAGAGTAGGCTGGTAGTCTGATCTAGTCAGCATACTTCTAGGTGGACACTCCTACTTGTATTGTCACAATTTTAGTCACATGACTATTTAGAAATGGCTCACAACTGGTGGTATAAATACGGCCCCTTTAAAACTAATTGTCCTTGACTTCTTTTGTTGACTTTGAAAGATAGGGCAAACTATATTAACTATATAGGCCACACCACTTTCTGTTTTATTTTGTTTTGTTTGTTTGTTGGAAAACTAAAACAAAAAACTAAAAAGAAAACCCCTCACATGAGCCCATTTCTGAAGTAGCCGCGGAAGGCATCGGACTCGTGGCCCTGGACCTCGCGGTGCTGCACGGGGGCGGAGCCTAGGAACTCGTCCAGTTGGATGGTGTAGATGGCGGCGGCGCCCTGCTCGTCCTGGGAGGAGGCCGAGCCGATCCAGTAGTGTATGTCGTAGCTGGGGGTGCTCCCTCTCTTCTGAGTCTGCGGAGAGGAAGGGCCAGGGGTCAGGGGTCAGGGGTCAGAGGTCAGGGGTCAGGGGTCGGTGCGTAGCAACGGGAGAACAACGATGTACACAAAACCACCTGATAGCAGTGAAGCGGATATGTCCGGAAGGGTGGGGAGGCGGGGGGAATACAGAAATGTGTAGTGTATGAGGATATGCAAATTAGGCCAAATAAAAAAAATACAAAGACACCATTCAAAGATAGTTGCCATTACTTACAGAGAGTAGTATATAGCAGTCACCTTCATAGAAATTACCATGCAATTTCTCAGGTACGAGTACGAGTTCCAGTTTCTGTGCACAAGAGAAACAGATGTCTAGGTTAGCATTCTTTTGAAAATAAAAAAAACATAACCTGATATTGAGTTACCCATGGTGATTTTGGGGAAGGGATTTCAACTTCTCTGGGAGCTCAAATGTGGCTTGGAGAGCGAGTGAGCAGAAAATTATGTATTATTTACCCAAAGGGAGAAGTCCTTAACTACTTACAGTATGCTTTCAAATGAGTACAAACAAAATATCAAGTTACCTCAATTCTCCAGATTAAGAGACCAGTGTTGTGAGTCACCGCTCTGAATGTGTACTCCATGTTGTCTGGGTGTGGGAGTTATATCTTCTTGATGCACTTCGTCCTTTTTTTAATGAAAACATGAAAGTGAAAATAGCAATGTTGTTGTTAGTAGGGATACATGCAGTTATAAAGTCGGAATAAATAAACCAAAAAGAAATGGAAAGATTTCTCATTAACTACATTTATGTTCAGTGGATTCAGTACAGAAACATTTGAACACATGAATCTTACAAATACAGTCACAATATAAGCTAAACAGAAATAAGTCAATCTAAGTACTCCTATATATTTGGGAAATTATGGATTTAGAACTACCTGTCCTGTGTGTTCCGTCTCTGGTCCAACAGTGTGTTTCCCCAAGGTTACCCAATGCTCTCAATCCTTTTCTCTTCTTCTGCCCAGAATCATTTGCCTATATATTTGCATGTTTCTGGACTTCTACAGCAGCACTGCCCAATCACTGGGAATGATACATACGCAAATGCATGCTGGAAAAGGATTGTATTTCATTCAAATCACTACACACTGATAAGAACCTAGTCGGAGGGCAGTAGGAGAGAGAATTAATTTCACAGGAGTGCAGACGGATGGAATCAAATGACGAAGAAATTAAAAGGCCCTTTCATGGTTAAAGATATGTTCATGCATGCAGGGAACAAATCATGTTTTGTGTTGGCTAGACGAATTAATGATAGTTCATCAACAGAGCAGAGGCAAAGATATATATTTTCATGGCATGGCAATATTAGGACTTTATATTGCAGACATTTGTAATGACAAACCATAATACATGTCTCTGTGTGGTTAATAGATGTGTTGTTTAATATAAATGATATGGAAACTTTTTGTTTAAAGTGCCAATGGAAAACCATAAAAATACCATACAAATTATTTCATGAGGAAATATATATATGGACACAAAGCAAAACATAAAGAGACAGCACTAACCAAATTCCAGTCTCAAAGTCCAACCCACTGTCCTATCATATTCTGTCCCTGCCAGCTACAATGGAACCAGGCAGGGGAGCAAAAGCATGAGGAAAGGGGATATTGTGTCCACTTATGTTTCTTTAAGAGTATGTGGGTCCATCAACGCCAGATGTTTTCAGCTCCTCCCTGCGCGCGCTTACTGAGGACATTCCAGTGAAGCTCTCCGACTCTCCTGGTTACCGCGCACACCTCTGCTCCTGCTCCTGCTCCTGCTCCTGCTCCTGCTCCTGCTCCTGCTCCTGCTCCTGCTCCTGCTCCTGCTCCACTTGTACTCCTCCTCTCTCTCTGCTGTGGCCAACCGAGACCAGCTAAGGGTGATTGCCCAAACACACACAAAAATGAGGGCCCTCGTTTTGTTAGTGACTCTGGCCTGCTTCGCCGGGGCACAACACCAGGCACTGATTGACTATCTGGAGCGGAGGCTGCTGGCTATTGAGGTAAGAGTCTCAATATTCCTCCCTGCCGACCCCTGGGCTCCAGAGTACCTCTAGGAAGAAAGTTTCCAGCAGCAGGGAACCATCATGGAATTTTGAGGAGGGGACTTCTGGGAAGACTTTCCTCAAAGTGTACCTCAAGGTTTTCCTATGTCTTGTATTATGACTGGTAATGAGCATATCCTTGCTTCCTGAATGATGTAGGTTTTAACTGCGGGCTGCAATTTCCAGTCACTGATGACACATTTTTCCTACAGCTCCAAGTTGTACAAGTTTGAATGTTGTTATACTTCTAAGATGATTTAAACAGGTATGCTCAAACTGCTTATGAAGCAGAATATGGGAGACAAACAATGGCGGACTAATTCCAACCTTGTTAATGAACCCCTCTAATAATAATTATAACAATATCAATATTTCCAGATAATAAACAGTATATATATACAGTATATATATATGTGTGTTTGTTTGAAGTATGATCCTTTTGCCAAAGGGTAAGAGCAGAACAAAACAAGTCTAGAAATGAAAACAATACCACGACAATTCCCTGAGGAGCTGTTGCAACATCACTGCATCACACGCCATGTTTGAAATCAACAGAATATATTTTACTGCAAGTGTCACTCCATTGTACTCTTGTGTTTCATTCTGTTGATATAAACCTTGGGGCTATAAACCTTGGGGAAAAGCGGTCGGTGGCCTTTGCTACATTTCCAAGGGAAATATTATATAACCGATATCTTCTGTTACCAGTGTTTGCATGTGTGCGTACGTGTGTGTGTGTGTGTGCACACGTGTGTGTCTGTGCGTGTGTATGCGTGTGTGTGTGTGTGTGTGTGTGTGTGTGTGTGCACGTACATGTGATTGACATTGACCAGTGAGGCGAGACAGCCGCACCATATCAATCCGGAAACCTAAATCCAAGAGCCTTTCACAGCTGACCATGACTTGACCTTTAACCCCCCCCTGGCTTTGCTTTTGGCGGTGGGGGGAAAACAGGACCGCATCTCTCTGTGGCACGAGCAGAGCAACCGCTACGCCTCGGAGCTGCGGGAGCTGAAGCAGCAGATGGTGGCCCAGCTGGAGAACCTGGACAAGGAGAAGGAGACACTGCGGGCCAACCTGGACGGCGTGGGGGCACGCGTGGACCGCGTGGAGCGCGAGATGGACTACATGGAGACGCAGAACGGTGCCCAGCCCTGCGTGGATGTGGACGACAAGCTGGTGGAGCAGCAAGTGACCCAGGTGAAGGAGAGGAACAAGGCCAAGTACGCCAAACTCTCAGGTGAGGTAGTGGCTGTGCGAATTAGAAGGTTGTGTTAGATTCGTTCTGGTGACAAGGCTCTGCATACGATTGTGATATGTGGTCAGGTTTCTCTGTTAAATGTGAATATTTTTCATGTGGAGGCATGATTGTTTTGTTGTGTTGTTGTATCTTTTGTTTGGGGAATGCTTGTTGACACTCTGACAAACCCTTTTCTTCCTTCATGCTTGCGGATGTGTTGTGACTTGTGACTGTAACCCCATTCTACCTTTCTTCACGACCCTAGACTGTAGCGAGATGATTTCCAGCATTAAAGCCATGAAAATCCTGAAGAAACTCGGCGGCCCAAAGGGCATGTGGACCAAGGACGTGGCCGGCGGCTCGGGGAAGGTGTACGTCCTGAACGGCACGGACGAGGGCGTGCTCTACGAGTTCTCCTCGCTGCAGGAGTTCACCAACTCGCCCGGCGTGTCCCTGGCCAAGACTCTGAACCTGCCGTCGGTGTGGCAGGGCACCGGCCACCTGGTCTATGGCCACCACCTGTACTACGTCAAGGAGCAGCTCACCGTGCTGAAGTACGACCTGAGGAACGCCTCGGTGGCCGACACTGCCGTCTTCCTGGCCGAGGAGCACGTCCCCATGTACAGCCTGACCCCGGAGACCCTCATCGACCTGGCCATGGACGAGGAGGGCCTGTGGGCCATTTACGCCACGCGGCAAAACGACAGGCGCATCTCCATGGCTAAGATGGACGCCGGCACGCTGGACATCGAGCAGATGTGGGACACGGCGTGTCCGACGGAGAACGCGGAGGCGGCCTTCGTGATCTGCGGCACGCTGTATGTGGTGTACAACAGCCCGCAGCCCGGTCGCTCGCGGGTCCAGTGTGTGTTCGACGTGAACGGTATGGTGAGCAGCGACGAGGTGCCGCTCATCTACTTCCCCAAGCGCTACGGCGCTCACTCCAGCCTGAAGTACAACCCCCACGAGCAGCTCCTGTACGCCTGGGACGACGGCTACCAGATCGTGTACAGGATGGTCATGAAACAGAAGCTGGAGGTCTGATCTGCAGTTGGAGTTAATCAATCAATGATGATTAGTGCCATGTAGACACATGTAAACGTATAGGCCTAGTGAACAGCTTCAGGTAGTATTTTCATTAAGAGTTCAGTTATCAATGAAGACTTGATGGGTTACCAGACTGTGTTACCAACGATTTCTTGAGTCATCTCTTTTTTTCTTTTCTTTATTTGATTTGTTTTTTTAGGGGCGTGCATAAGTGTGCATGTCGTACTGTAGTCTACGTTGAAAAACATAAAGTTCATCCAATCAAATGTAATCCAATTCTTAAATCCATTATACTGCTGCAATGTTAATCTTTTATCAGTGTGTGTGTGTGTGTCTGTGTGTGTCTGTGTGTGTGTGTGTGTGTGTGTGTATGTGGAGGGGGTTGTCATTTTTTGTGTAATAAAGCACAATACGTTATGTTTGTTTATAATCAAATGTTATGTGTATTATCGTGTTGTATTTTGTTGGCTGCAGTCTCTTGGTGTTTGGTCGTCGCGGTCGTGACCCGTATGATCTGGATCACATGCAAAGCACTACTGACATCTAGTGAAGCAAAATAATAACACCTTGGATATTTTATTTTATATTGACAAAAACCCATATTCTAGTATGTGAGTAATTATCAATAAGCCTAATTCAATTTGCATCAATTAAAATGTATTACACAATCAATATTTAATTTAATGTCATAATTTCATTTCTAAACATGTGCATGACATGTTAAATAGTATTTGAATGTAATGTAACTGTATTCAATGGGTGAGAATTAAAATTTAAATTCTGATGAGACCAAAAGGTAGGAAAATAAATAACAGCCAGTAGCCTACTGGCAGAAAATACCAAAACATATCCCTCTCTCTTTAAAGGTGCTGTATGTAAGAATAATGAATCTGTTCAGGGACTACATGTAGGATTTTTCGCTTTAAATTGTCAGTTTGTGAGCAGGTTGTGGTTGAAGTTAAAACATGAGAGCTTCCCTGACTCTCTCTGTTGTGTAGAACAGCTTTTGGGATGATTTCTCTTATAGTTGAGTCGGGTCGGACTTCGCGGGAAAAGGAACGAAGTGACATGTAAGCGTAAAAATATATATATCATAGGTTTAAAAAAAAATGTGTACAAGGTTTAATTATGATTATAACTAACATTAGTTTCTGATTGCTATTGTCTCAACCCACGGAGCTCAGAATGCACTTCTGATTCTTACATACAGTACCTTTCATCCAAACCCATTTTTACTTCCATCCAATCGATTCTTGATCGATTCCTTTCACTAGATTAAAAAAATAATAAAAAAAAAGTGTAAAGAGTGTAGGATGAAGCGAACCATACCAGGCTACTGTGGTAACCTCCCCACTAACCAGCACGACCAGGGCGCCCTCGTCGTGTTGTCGGCCCTGGCGCCTTTCCACTGCATATAGTACTCGGCTCGACCCGCCTAGCCTAGCCTCGCCTACAGTAGCGTTGGTACCGGTCCCTTTTTCCACCGCAGATTTAGTTCCCCCTTTAGTCCCCGCACATACTAGTCCGCTGTTACCTACTGGGGCAGCGGCGGCGGGGCTCACCACCACCACCTTCACCCGACGAGATCATCGAAACCGTCGTGCCGTTTCAACTACTTTCTACAACTTTTTGTGGTTTTTTTTTTTGGCGCAACCATCGAACACTTAAAGCCAGTCACGCACAGTTGCGTTTTTTTTTTGTTTCGTGTGTTTTTATATTTGATATCGTAGAGTGACGCAGAGTCCAGAACTTCGCGCTGGGGCTTCGCCAGTGAATGGGGTCCTGGATGCAGATGGACCACGGCGGCGCTAGCTAGCTAACTCGGATGGCTAGTTAGCAGCTTGTATAGGTAAGAGGTGAATTAACGCACTTTATTTACTCGGGGGTTTGGGGGGAGTTTGCAATAAAAAAGGACGTGCATTTTTTTTTGCACATTGCGATGCAAAGATGCTACCTGACGCATCAGTTTGAAGAGTAGTTTAGAAAAGTTTCAAAAAGTCAAACCCAACTTTGAACGCCAGGGGTGGTAGTTAGCTGGAGTGGAGCTGCAGTGATTGACTGAATGACAATTAGCATCTTTTTTTTGTGTTGTGTGTCTTGAACCCATGCTTGGGCCTGTTTACTCTCATGTGTACTTATAATCCTGACTATACGGACGCTCTTAACGTGGCGTTATGTGTTAAGTTTGAAGGCTACCCTTTTATAGCAGTCGTCATTTTCTCGCAAAACTATTTTATTGCTGCCTCGGGGCTGGGTTTTGTAGGATGATTGTGCATGACAGTGTACAGCTCATTTCAATGTGTGCTTCAGCCAGTGGTAAGGCATTTGAATACCAGTCACCAGCATGGGAAGTTGCAAATTGGCCAACAAAACAACAACATCCTCGTCCTCTTTTACCGGTTTATATGCAGCCAATCAAATTGTTGTTCTACTTTCAGGATGCAATTATAACTAATAGGCCTATCTCTTATAAAGGGACAACAAGTAGCTCACATTGGGCAACGATTAGCCTTTTATCACCAACAGCCATTATCATTTTTGACATTTTTTGGCCCCTACCCCCTTCCCTCAAGAGGCTTTGCCTTTTTCCAGGCTGCCACTGTAAATAAGAATGTATTCTTAGTGACTTGTCTGGTTATATAAAAGTTTCAAAGAACATCCAGCAGTAGTTTGCTCAACTACAGGGCATTTTATAATGACCCCTCTTGAGTTGAGAACTGAAGCATCTCAATCTCACATTTCTACATTTGGGTCATGAAAAAGCTACTATATTTTTTTGTTAGCAATAGTCCTATTATAACAGTTATTACAAAGCTTCGCTCTTATCTGCGCAACAGTTCACCAGAAGCTGTAAAATGTCCAAACCATCTATCTGAACATAATTAAAGGGTGTACTATTTACTCTTGCATAAGTTCAGTCAACTGGTGGTCACCATGTCACAAACTATGAGGCTGCATGTCTTCCACAAAACCATGTCAACACACTAAAACATGTCCTATAGTTTCATACATTAGTGTCTAACATATCGCCTCCTCTGCCGATGTGAAGACTCATTATTCTAAATAAACAGGCCTACCTAAATTAGCTGCAATCTGTTAACGCACCCATTAGCTTGTCTGTCTGTCTAGTGGAGACAGCAGCACATATGTGCTAGACAATGCCTCAGGAATATTTCAAGAATGTTTTCCCAGCCATTTTAATGCGTTTACAATGCCCTTCGTGTCTCTCTGGGATTTCTGGTTTGTATAAGCCAACCATGACAGCCACAAACTGTTGCTACTTTCTATTCAAGTGGCTACGTCTTACTGGAACACTTTTTCTTCCCACCAGATTTGCTATTGTTGGGCCAGACTTCCTAGGTGACTGAGCAGGCACGATGGTCTTGGCTGTGCACTGCAGCAGGGTGGTGACACATTCCATAGAGCAGAACACCCCCGAGATTCTATTTTGATGCTCGAGGAAATCGCTATCACGAAAATAAACACGATACATTTTTCCCCATACAAGCCTTTCTTGGTTGCTGAGTGTCCTTTCTCCCTTCCATCCCCGTTTACATGCACACACACACACACACACACACACACACACACACACACACACACACACACACACACACACACACACACAGTTATCACAGTTTCACATCTTTAGAAATCATCTGTGGTTGCTAGTGTTGTGGCTGAACTGTGGCCTTTTGTATACCTCACGTGACACAATGGGATTAGCAAAGTATACAGGCTAGCGAGAGTTCAACTGCTATTTGAGGCCTGTTGCGCCTTGACTCTTGTGTCAACCACACAAGTCAGACTATTGTCTTTTCTTTTTTTCTCGGCCCTGACATTTTTCTTAATGCTCTGTTTCATAAATCATGGATTTCATAGCTTCCCCTGATGTTGAACAATTAAATTGGGTTATCTCTCTTGTCTTCCACTGCCAAAGATATCCGTGTTTGCTGCCAGCAATATCAGCCCCGGCGTAAACTTTGAATTTGATCATAAAATATTCCCCTTCCAGTCATTTCCTACTCCCTGAATTTCTGTATTCATGACAGCCTTGGAAGCCTTGTATTTTACTGTCAGTTATTTTTTACAGAGGTTTTATTGTTACATGTGAGACTGTTCCATAGATATGTGAGACTGGCCCATATTCACAGTATGGGCCAAAGCAAGTTTGTTGACGACAAAGCTTTTATTATAAGCTACTCTTGGTCGAGAAAGGAAAAAAAAGCCACAATAAGAATTAATGAAAATCTGCCTTATGCTTTTGTTCTACCATGTACAAATAATGTCAGGAAATTCCCCAGTGTCACATTTGAAGATGCTTATATTAAAACGGGTCACAAAACACGATGCCTAGTCCAGAAATTCATACCAAACTATTTTTACTGTTACTTCTCAAAGCTTTTCTGTTTAAGTGTCAATGAGCAGTGATATGAAGACATAAAGATCATATTTAATTGCATGCATACATTCGTTCATCTCCTGTTCAGTACCCTATAACTTTTGACTCCTGCCTCCTGAATTAAAATCTAAATGGCAAACTTTGAATCACCCCATCAGTGTGTTGTAGCCTATATCAAATGGCATGCAAGAGAAACTCTTGAGTCTGATTTCACTTCCTTATTTTTTTAACTTGCTCCAACCGGGAAAATGCAACGAGGTGTGCTGATCAGTCGTAGCACATCATTCACCCTGGGCCTGTGTTAAAGGTAACCCAGTTAACATCTTGGTGTGATTTCAATGATTGGCCCAGTCATTGTGCTGTGGGAGCAGAAGTGTGTGTGTGGTGCTGGCCGTGGTGTTGGTGCCGTGTCATCCGAGACGTGTCTGGGAATTGCGGGACTTTGTTGCGATGGGTCTTCAGTGCAGACATTCCTGGAAAGCCAGAATGAATATGAGGATTCCCAGTGAGCGTGAGCAATGCAGTGGCAGAGCAGGTGCTGACTGTGTAAATTATGCAGACACCGCACCACGGTGGGGCCACCGTTTATGCTAAATGGGCAACCATATTTTTGCACATTCAAACGGCATGGAAATATCCAGCATAAATGATATGAAGTTAATCATAGACCATAAGCAAAGTCCAGGCTGCCTCATTCCTCTCTGAGTTTTCCAGTTTTCCACTAAAAGGTAATTTAATAAAGTCCAGGAGATGGCAGTAGATATGCATTGCATATCTGTTGACAGTTGATTTGTTGAGCAGCTGCAGAAGAAGTTAACTGAACACAAGCTTTCTTTGTCTTGGCCCTTTTAAAATGAAGAAGATTGGCATACGACTTGGGGGGTAACTAAGTCTCTGCACCGTAACATGATTGAGGGGATTCGTTGATCATTTGGAGAGAAACTGGTGTCAAGGAATTCATCTCACATTTTAGTATTCATGGTGGTTATCAGGTCCGCAATATTCTGCGACATATGATTTGTAAATGAATATGGACCTCAAATTGTAAAATGCGTAAATGGCTCATGGGTCATGGGTGCGTTGGAATTCTATATCATTAAAAGTCACATTGTTTCAGTGGGTAACGGCGCAGCCAGGGCAATTCCTGCGGTCTCAGGTTTCACTGTGCTCGGAGTGAAATGAAATGAAATGTGTCATTATCTGGGTTCATGTTGACACTGTTTCATGCACCAACACAACAGCTGAGCTATGTGAGATTGACCCCGGGCCACTCCTAGTGGGCGAGTCATCTAAAGTAGGTGAGTCTTTCACGTCGTCTCATAATCCGAGGCACTCCACTCTAGTCAGGAATCCGCCAGGACGCTCTTTGGTTCTCTGGCTCTCTGCCTCTGCGTGGCTTTTCTAAAGTAAGTGCCCTTTTTGTTTTCTGAGGTTGTCCGTGGGATAGCGTGTATGTAGGCAGCTGAGGATTGGAGGAAATCGGTCAAGTCAAATCGCTACACTCATACTGGCTACTGGTTGACCATGTATTTTTTTTCTCCAATTCTGGCCTTTATAGCTAAATGGCAGCTAGGTTGCTTCATAAATGTAATTTGGGAATCTGAAAAGGTTAACTGTAAGCTGCAACTGTCTGTTTTATAGATGATCACATCTCATGTTTTTAGTATTTGTGTGTATGTTTGTAGATTGGTAAACTTTAATTTTGACACTTTTTTTTGTTTTGAGAATGCAAAATGAAAGTTATCCTGGCCCCGCATACGGAATAAAATATCTTGTAGATAATCAAAATCTTTTTTTTTTTTTTTTGTATTTGATTGAAGTATGGAGTAGATAAACTTGTCTAGCTTGAATATTTGTATAAATATTTAAACTCCTTTAACCACATGAATGGAGCCGCTGAGAGCAAGTTATTCTCTCAAACAATGACTTGAGCCTGTCGACACTGTGTCTCGGCTCTCCGCAGAATGACCATGGCAGGCCAACTGCTACTGGCTGAGTAAGGCGGGTTAATAATCAAACCCGCAGTTTCACAACTTTTTTCCCGCAGAGCCTGAAATATGTCTCATGCTTTGTAGCAGTCAGTGGTTATCGGCGGTGCGATAACGCCGATCAGGCGGTGATGTCAGAGTTTCGAGGCATGCAGTCACAGGAAACGGCTCAGACATAGGTGTGTACTCATTCTTGGGTAGACTATGACTTAACTGGACTCCAGGATCAACAACGTCTCTGTCACCTCAGTGAGCTCAAGGCCTTACCCAAATCACACCAGTCATCTTTTAGAGCAATCCGCTTTGATGTCGCTACCGTCAACAGAAATGGACAATTCTCATTAAAAAATGTTTTTTTAATACAGCAGTTCGAACCATCAAAAAACATCAAACCATGATAGGAATTCCATGTTAATCAGTGTTGTTGGGCTTTGGGAATGTTGGCTTGGACACATTTGAGCCTTGGGTCAAACAGGTTTTTTCTTTGCATTGTGTCGGACCTTGCCTGTGGTGATGCATACCACGCTGCACGGTTCCTCTTAATTTAGCCTGCAGGAGCCCAGTTGTAGATCACTTTGAGTCTGTAAATTAAAACGGCAGCATGAGGGCAGTCAATCATTCGCAAAGAAGAGCGTTGAATTAATGACACTTGGATCTCTTGATCACTTAACTGCATGCAGTTCACCCCAAGGGATCAATCAATGCAGTGTAGTGTAGGAGATAACTAAAAATGAAGCAAACAAAAGTGAAACCAGGCGGTGAGAAGCGTGGGAATAGTAACCTTGATTTTAAACTGTTCCAGGGCATGGTGAGGTGACCGTGGAGACAAGCTTCTGTCTCTTCCCCTGAAGACCAAGGAAAACGCTCTGACCATGGAGGGGACCGGGGAGATCAGTGACACGGACAGCGGTATCATTCTTCACTCCTCCGGTAAGGCGGCAACACGAAGCTGTGGCCAGGTTTATTCATTCATGAACTGCATGTACCCTTACCCACACATCGACACGTCTAAACCACAGGCCTCTCACTGTGATTTAACACCTCCACCTCGGGCCTCCATTCCTGGATCGCTTTTTTCTCGAGGGGGGGAATGTGTACAGCACGTTCATCAAAATATATAACATCAAAATTTGTTTATTTGTTTAGAGAGACACACACACACACACACACACACACACACACACACACACACACATTATGTGAATATTATCCTTATTCACCACTCTCCTCCCGGCCAGCTTTGGTCTTTGACATCAGGTAGTAATCCAAGATCCTGGGGAGCAGGTGATTCTATGCATGGCAGAGGAAAGAAAGTTGTCATATGAGAGCTATAGCGGGGCAGGGACTTGGTGAAGGTGCATGTAGTCCATTGTGCGCCGCAACAAATGCTATGTGTTGCCATTCTCTGAAAACGCCTTTGTGCGCTGAAGTTAACATTAACTCAATAACTCGACCATGGACTCGAACATTGCCAATACATCCGGACTGGTCAGGGAGAATGGAATTCCAAATAAATGTAATAAGTGCATGTTTAAGTATTTTATTGTCATAATTGCATTCCTGGGCTCCACCTGATTCACATATACACTTTTCTTTCTATGAGTAGAATCTGGTTCATATTTACAAACGACAGCAAAATCTGAACATGAGTCAAAAGCCGTGTTTTGTTTTTGACCGTCCATTACTAAATGGAGTTTGTGCCAGACTTGGTCCCAGTAAGATTGGCTTGTAAAGATTTGACCTTTTTACTAGGGTGAGGCTCCCATTGTCCAATGTTGTCCCATGGTCAATACTAATATTTCTACGGTGTGTGTTCTCCTTAAGCAGTCAAGCCAATCGACTTGCCTTCAACAATGAGGGATTGTGCTTTTAAAAAAGCCATTTGTAGAGACAAGTTTTGTTTGTCTGTCACGCCTTTCTTCCTGGCACAGTGATGTCTCAGAACCAATAGAGGTGGTTAAAATATAATTGTGGCGAAAAGTCCCATAATCCAAATGTCATTAGTCACCGGAGTATGACTGACTCAGCCAGACACATCGGTTCAGCCATTTACTGCACGAGAAATGAAGCCAAACAAACTACGTAGGTTTAGGACCTTTAGCAGACTAGAGAATAGAGAAACTAGATGACATGAGCATACATTATCTTAATGAGCTCATCGCTCTCCTAAAATACTTGTGACCACTTAGTTTTGACCACTTCGTTTTAACCGTTGAGATTGCTTCCCGAAGCACAGATCCCTATGTTACCGTTCTGCTCGGATTCAATGTTATACTTTCTCATCGTTTTCGTTGTGGTCGTCGTCATGGTGACGTGAAGGGGACCTGGTTTGATGTGCTGCTGTGGCACTTTTCAGGCTCTGACAGTCCCACGACCACCACAAGGATGTGACCACTCACACCAGGGCCATGAAGCTCAAGCACCAGGCCCTGCAGGACCGACTGCAGCGCTGCGTGCTGGAGCTGAAGAAGCTGTGCATTCGAGAGGCCGTGAGTAGACCCGTTGACCCGCAGTCGAGAACATTGAAACGGATTAATGCAACATGGTTAGTGAGTTAGCCGTGCTGCAGGTCCCAAGCCGTTCACCGGATGTGTAGTCATCATCACCAGGCAAGCTAATACACATCCAAGGGCCAAATGCCAGGCTAAAACTCCCATCTTTGTGGACTGTGGGTAGAGAGCGGCGTTATTGATGTTCTTCTGCGTTCACATGGACTCAGCCAAATGGAAGAACACGGGAAAAACAAACAATCTGTCACAATGGTGATGGATACAGAATGGAATAATAAACATTTTATTTCGTGTCTTTTATTTGATGTAATTCTGTTGGCTAGAAAATAGATAGAGCTTTGTCTTAACATTCTATTGCTAACTCAAACGTCATTCAATGTCATTGATCATCAATCCCGGGTGTTGTTTTTGTTTCCGTCTCGTTGTGCAAAGGAGCTACCTCTCATCCGGCTGTAAATTCCGTCACAGCGGATGACAAAAAGTTTCAAATATTTAGACTTTGGATGGCAACGGTCTACCGTTACTGTTGCCGGTATTTTCTGCTGGCCTCCCCTACTTCTGCCGTCCTGCTCTCGTCCAGTAAAATTATATCTGGTTTGCTGTCCCTCGTCTGCCTGAACGCAGCGTTGCTCTTCACTGTATTGCAACAAGATGGTGGGACTTATTAAACATTGCATTTCAGTCCTTTTATTGCAGGAAGTTATTTTTGGTCTTCTGTCGCCTTTTTGAAAATCCTGTAGTGTCAGTTGTTTGTTTTTTCAGGACAAACCATCACTCATTGTTGTTCTCATTGCCGTCTCTTCGCTATATCAATAGCCGTCTCTTCTCTTTTATATTATTGACATAGTGAAATGTACATTCATCATTTAGCCGATGCTTGTAATCAAAACTATTTCCGAGTGAGGTTGAGAACAATCAAGGCATCTAACTATAATTAGAGGAATCTCTGTATATACACATGTATGTCCTTCGATTTTCTCAACAACCGTTCATCCGATCGACTTCACAGTTGGCGTATAATTGGTGTGTGAAGTTGTTTGGGTGAGTGTTTCTCGAGAAAGTCTCGAGGAGTATTGCAATATTGTGTTTCGTTCCGAACACGACCGGTACAATCAAAATGGAAGTTTCTGAAAGATACAAAAAAACAAACTGGACAGTATACTACTTCTGTAAAAGTTGCATCTCGACAGGTGCATTCTAAATTCCACATACGTGTGATAAATCACTTTCAAATCAGCTGAAATCAAATACGCTCGGGTAACTATCGCTTCTCAGCCAATTTGAGGACCTTCATCCAGCCCCGGGGTGGCCTCGGTTATGTTAAGTGGCCGGGAAGGAAAAAATCTCTCATACCTGACTAGTGTGGCGTGTAGAGGACTGGGCTTGGCGGTCCTGTTTGGACATGCTGAGCTGTGCTAATGCAAGGATCTCATGATGCCTCCTTCCCTCCAGTGACAAAAGATGAAGCAAGACCTTGGGCAACACTGCCTTATTTGGTTGTGTCCGTCTTAAAGTGTGACTCAAAGCAGTGAATTAAATGTAATTAGCAGTCAAGTAGTTGTATATTTACATGTATGGGGTTTAGTCTTTAGAGTGTCACGGTATGTCCTCATTTTTACGCCAGGAGCAGGGGAACCCTGAAATATCTGGTCTTGTGAAAGGTAATCCTTGCTGCTGTGTTGTGCAATGGATCCCGCGAATAACTTCTGTGCCTCAACATGTTTTTAAAAAGGACGTTTTGTCCGTTTTGAAGCAGTTCACATATTGGCTTCAACAGCCCCATGAACCAGTTGGAAATAAAAAAAGGATTTCTCATCACTTGAGTGCGCACATACAATACAGTACATGAACAATGTTTAACAACTTCTTCATATTTGGAGCGGTCATGAATTAATCATAACAAACGGCCGTGTTGACCTGTTCCCCGCTCAGGAGCTGACGGGCGAGCTGTCAGCGGATTACCCCCTCTCGCCCGGAGAGACGCCCCCGAAGGTTCGAAGGCGGATTGGCGCATCATTTCAATTAGATGAGCAAGCATCCCTCGGGGGGCAGAGGTAGCGCTCCACACACACACCCCCCCACCCTTCTCATGGCTCGTCCTTGTTACATATACGCTACCCGCTAGGGTGTGTCGACGCGTGCTGTTATTTCCAGTCACACGCTGTTTCTCTCTGGAACCCACCAGGAGTCTGAGCTGAGCCTGGTGCACGCTGAGCTGGCACTGCAGATGAAGATCTACGAGGCGGCCCGTAAGCTGTGCCGCGAGGAGCACCTGAACAAGGCGGTGAAGCGGAGCCGCGTGCAGCAGTGCAAGCGGGAGGAGAAGAGGCTGAAGGAGCTGCAGGAGGCCGCTTTCCGGCTGAAGCTCCAACATGGCCGCTCTTCGCCGCTCCCGGCGTTCATGGTTCCCCTCCCAGGTTAAAAAAAACCCTCAAATGTGTTTAAACCCACCGACAGGAAGCTATAATAAAATGTGCTCTGTTTTAAACTGCTCTTGAGATTGCCCATTTAGAATACACTGAATTCTCAATTTTTATTTGCTTTTAAAAAGTAACAATTTAGCTGTTTACAGTGTGGCTAACTTGCCAGGGGGAAAAATTCCCTGACTGGATTTTAGCTATTATTTAGACGCTTGGTCATTTGAAACTTTTGACTCCTAAAAACTGTGGCTTTGTTATTAAAATGAGCATTTAATTTTCCCAGATCATGGTAATTCAGATGACAGTTCTCTCTCTGATTCACCGGTCCTTGATGAAGGTATGATTTAATTTTTGTTTATGGCCAGATCAACATATCTACCTTCACATTTTGTCTGGGATACAGACTACATGGAATGCATAATTTCCCACATTTTTATGCCATGCATCACTTGCATGTACTGTATGTAGAACAATCCACATGTTAATGTAGTTTGTTGTTGTCATTTCCTTATATACGTCCATCATCCTCAACCGTCCTCAGGCCCTCCTTGTAGAGAACAGCACCATCTTCCCCAGACCTTCCCGGTGTCCTCGCCCTCTTCTGCAAATTCCTCCATCTTGTCTTCAAGTGTGGCCTCACAGCCTCACACGCCAATCAAGCACACGCCAAGCCATCCCACACCGGGCCAGCTCACGCCAGGCCAGCTCACGCCAATCAAGCGCACACTGAGCCACCACACACCAATCAAGCGCACCCCAAGTCTACTCACCCCAAGCCAACTCACTCCAAGCCCATTCACACCGAGCCAGCTCACACCGAGCCTGCTGACGCCCAGAACACCGGGCTCTCCGAGTGTTAACTCTGTGCTAAGTTTCAACTCTAACCCTGAGTATGATGCCCCTCCCATTCAACACTCCCCCTGGACAGAGTCCAGTCTAGACCAGCCTTTTCAGAAGTCAAAGAAGTCCCGCTCCAGCAGTAAGAAGAGCACGGCAAGGTAAAAGGGCTCATTGACTCCCTCTTCTGGTCAATTATGTACTAGTAGTTGTTTTTTGTATTTGATTTTTTGTACACATTTTAATGTTTTTGAGAAAAGTACTATACATTTATTTACATTATTTTTCAATGGCAATGGATCTTAATCATTATATAAAATGTAACCTGGGATGATAAGATAATACTTTATTGATCCCAGAAGGGAAATTCTGGGAAAAGCTATGTAAAACAACATTGTCATCTTTGTCAAATCCCGCTCTTATGATCACCATTGCTAAGCTCTTCTTTCTCCTGGTTGGTTGTCCAGTAGCCCTGCCTCAGCCAGATCCTACCACCCCTGGAAAGCCTGCCTGGGAAACACTGGCTCCTGCCACAGCAGCTTCCCAGCTCAAGTTGTCCGACAGCAAGCTGTCTGAAGCCTGGGCCAACCAGCGCCCCTTCCACACCTGAGCTGCATCTCCATAGAAAACTCTCCCTCAGGTAGGGACACCTGATCAGAAGCAAAGTGTTTTACTGCAAATTTAAATGATGTTAACCGAGAAGGATGACTCCAATAGCAAACAATTAATAGCCAAACATCTTTGAGTCTAAAGACTTGAACATATATTTTCCCTACAGGATTTCCCAACCCCGAACTCATCTGGAGGCAGAGAAGAGCGAGGTCGCACCAGAGGTGTGAGGAGGCGCCTGACGGACTACACTGTAATGATACCAGAGACGCCCATGGTTAACCCTGCAGGTAACTATGTAAACCAGGCAAACTCTGAAGACAGCAACTCCGAACACTCTTCG
The DNA here is from genome assembly GCA_002895965.2 of Coryphaenoides rupestris. NCBI lineage: Eukaryota > Metazoa > Chordata > Actinopteri > Gadiformes > Macrouridae > Coryphaenoides > Coryphaenoides rupestris. Next base: position 5,460 of record PIJE02000998.1, on the reverse strand, counting down.
ACATCTCGAACGAGCTCCGTTTGCCATGAGCAGCACAGACATTACCAGCACCTGAGCCCCACGGGCCGAGTCGGACCGCCCCCTGCCTTCCAGCAGGGCCCCGGCTTTTATCAGAACTCCCGGTATCAGTCCGGTGCCAGCTTCAACCGGGGCTACTACGGCGCCGACGTGGCATACGCCCTGGACCTGGACAGGGGCTACCCACCCCACAGACGGGACTATGTGTATGCGGAGGTGGCGCACCCTGGGCCTCCGATGATGGGCCCCCCGAGGTGGGCACCCCAGGAGGTGAGGCTCTCCCGATCGCCCTCGCTGTGGGAGCCTCAGCACTACCGATCCAACGGCCTCCCGCGGCAGGTGGTGAATGACCAGCTGAAGTCCTGGCACCAGCGCAACCAGCTCAGAGGGCCGCGGCCGCGCTCCCTCGACAGGCAGGGGGCGGTCCGGGTGAAGAACGTGCCCGACTGGGTGTCCCCTCTCGCCCAGAATCAAAGATACCAAGAGCAGGTGAGCTCAGAGACCACCCCCTTTTTTTCCCTCTGTGCACAGAATCTGTGGCTTAAGACGACGATATGATTGAATGATTTGAATAATAGGATAGCCCATTTACATAGCCCAGATATTTTTGTCCTAACTAGTACGAAGGTTGCTGCATTTTATGTATTCGTTATTTGATATTGTTTTATACTTGACCAAGCCAAGTCATGTATTAAAGTCCAGTTATTTAAAATAAGTTTTAATTAGTTCTGTTTTTTATCTGTAGGTTATGAAAAAGCGTGTTATCCAGAGGACGGCTGAAGATGGTGCTGGACAGTGGTTTGGAGACGACTCTTCTAAGATTGTCAGTCAAGTGTGACATCGTTCAATTTCCTCACAACTGAATTGTAACCCACTGATTCCACCAGATCCATCTGCGTTCCGTCAGCGGCGCGTCGACGGAGCTGATCGACGCCACCACTCTAGTCAATGTTTGCTATTCCACCACCTGCGAAATATAGCATTCCAGAAGTGTCACTACGCTAGTAAAATAGGAAGGGTCTATTTTTGACAGATGCGCTTCTGGGATGCTTCTGACAGCACACCTCAACGGGCCAATCAGGTCGCGCTTTCCTCATGAATATTCACAACCTTCCCGCTAACCTGTCGACAATAGCAGAACAAACTAGGAAATAACAACAATAAAAGGTATTCATCCTGTTAACAGGCACTGTATTTGTTAATATAAATAAGAAATAATGATGAGGGTAATTGTATGATGATGATTGACTGTACTAATGACTAAAACACAGTCAACAGACTTTCATACATGTCGTTCATTCATAGCAATAAATTAACTGCATTATTTGTAGGCTGTAGCATAGTAAAGTAGGTAATAACAACAATAATCACAATTAAAACAGACATAAAAACATAGCATACTCATTGTAAAAGCACACAAAAAAGCAAGGGAAACAAAGACGCTCCACTTCTGTTGGCACCTGGCGGGGTATGAAGATGACGTGCAGATGAGACCAAAAAACGCTTTCGTGCCCGGTGGAATCCAGGGGTTAGCAATTGAAATTCCTGGTGTAGTATGAAATCTGAAATATTAATAGTTTTATCTGCAAAAGGCCTTAGATAATACACCAGCGTCTTGCTTGTTACTAGTTGTTTATAATAGGCATGGCATGTCATAAGGATTGAATCCGTTTGCTCAGAACATGTACAACATAAAAAGTAGGGAATTGAGATAATGTGTCTTAACAATCATGGCAATCAAATGTAAAAAAAAAAAATTGTTATTCCATTTCTAGACTAACTCAATAGAACAATGTAATTGTTGCAAATTGTTATTGTTATGCAGGACTAATTATTGACCCAGGTTTATGGAGCATGGACAGCATAGGTACTTGCACGCATTGTCATGGTTACACATTTGGAGTATTTCAACCCCAATTATATCATTCATTCTGCCATGCACTGAGATGTTGTGGTCCTTAATTAATTTGCTATTCATCAATCAAAGTGACTATTTGACCGAGCAATATGTAAACTGTGGCAATGATCCCAATATGATTTGTTGTTCATAATAAATTATGTAATCTGCATGGTACGAAATCAACTTTCACCTCCCAATAGACAAAAGGATTTGCAGATTGCTAATCTGACTGAACATTATGAACCTTACTTCAGTGACACAATGTGTTAATCCTCAATACAGTTGTGTTGTTGTTTAGCCAGGTGATATATTAAGCTGGAGGATGGTTTGACATGACCATGACAAAATGACATGCGTCTTCCAGAGTACTATTTATTCCTTAATTTATTAGGATTCACACCACTGGACCCTTCATTATGTTTTCAGGAAACGTAGATGGAAAATACATTGAGCTGAATGTAAAAGAATGTAACCAGAGCTATTCTAGAGACAATCTCTGATGTAACATTTCTGGCGGAGTACATTGTATATATTTGTATTAAATACCAGTCAAGATTGTTACCTTTCGTATGCATCTGTACTTGTTTTTTTATATTGTATTTATTTTGTTGCTGTAGTAGTTTGACATGATGCTAGAAACGTAGTTTTTATATCTTTCCCGTTGATGTTAAAAAAAAGCAATAAAATGAATGAGTGGCACAATGTTGAGCTACAGTATATTTATTTCGTTGTTTTCACACAAGGAGAACTCCACAGATAAACGGAGAATCCATCTGTGACGTTAACCCATCTCCAGTTGTGTCCACTGTCGCGTGACAACTGCACACACACACACACACACACACACACACACTATAAAGACGATTGATGAAAGATTAAATAACATGGAGCCACTGACTCATATACAACGCTAGTGAGCAATTAAAAAGAAAAGACTCATGACACATCGTGTGATAAGAAGCGTCTCCTACAGCTCTTACTTTGTCACGTAATACTTAAAGCGACGGCACGGAACAACAACACGTCTGCTTTTACTTTGAAGACGCGTCGGCATTTCCTCCCCCCGGAAGCGCGCCCCGTCCCCCCCCCCACACACACTTCCGCAAAGATCCTATTTCATGTATTGATAATTCATGTCCGCGACTCCGGACCGAAGCTTATCAGGTGACAACGGGGCTACTTTACAACACTCCCGTCAAACCGAGGCCAGTGCGTTGCGTGTCACTGGGAATGTTCTCTCACGTCACGTATTAATTTCAAGACGCGTTTTTTGTTCGCCGCGACTCCCCCGTCAACACAACGCTAGCTCGGAGGTAACGTTAGCGAAACACGCGTCGACTGACCACGAAACGCGTTTGTGGAAAGATACACCGCGAACACCGTGTTGTGTGTGTGTGTATTATTGTGCGGATTTATGGATACATTCTGTTGTTGTTGTTGTTATCATCATCATCGTCGTGGTCTTGTAGTTGTTGTTTACAATTGTAAGACGCTGGTCGGGTCAGCTCCAGTGAGTCGCTGCGGGTTTTTATGTTTATTGTCATTTGTATCCATTCGTCCAACACGGCTGTACGTATTTCTAGTGCTTGCTGCCAATCACGTCGTCGGCGAATTCAATGCATCGCTTTTGGTATCCAATTAACCCATTTAAATGGTACATTCATTAATGAGGTGGCATTTTTGCTTTGTTGCAGGTAATCGTTGCATGAAAGGGTAATTTAGAGGAAGTTTAACTCACTTTAGTTCTGATTGCACACATTTGCTTGCAGTCGTTAAGAAAATGATCTGTGCTTGTTTTGCCAGCTCTGACACAACGTGAAGTACCAGGACCCAGCAGAATACAGCGGCACTGAATAAGTCATCAGGCAGTCTCCCTATGTCAGGCCGAAACGGGTCTGCCAGTGATGCAGACTGCCGGATCTCTGAGGACTGTCAGGTCCCAGATGTGGCGCTGATGGAGTTGGGGCCGCTGTTGGAGGAGGGCGGGAGACCCACTGGTTCAAAAGGCCTACACACAGAGGTAAGGACATTATATGAATAGCCTATGCCGAAATCTGTGTTAAAACAAATCCAAATGCAATCCATATGTGCCTCATTCTTCTCTTATGATTGTGTTTGAAGGGGGCATCGATGCTTGGTGACGATGAGGAGGAGGATGATGACGAGGTGGGAGAGGTCCTCACCTTACCTCTTCAGGCACACCACGCTATAGAGAAGATGGAGGAGTTTGTCCATAAAGTAATGATTACGACTGCTTTTGCCTTTCAACAACTTGGTTTATTTCAGAATGTATGTGGTGGATAGTGGCATGTACCTGTCACCCTCCGGGCCTCTGCCAAAGTAATTTGCAATTTACTTAAATGTATTTTATATTAGAAATGCAACCGATATCCTGAAATGGACTCTGGTCGTAGTTGTGTTTTTGTTTTTGTGGTGCTACGAATGAAATGCAGTGAACCAGTTTACTAGCCGGGCCTAATTGACCTGGGGTTTGTTTTCACATCCGGGTTTATGGCCCAATGAAAAAAAACAACCAGTTTTTGTAGGTTTCAGGAGGGCGTCGCTCTGACTGGAATGCTGACGACTGTCCAACCATTGCACCAGTTGACTTAAGCTGATTTGTAAAAATGGCTTGAGATATATGTTTATTAACTTGAGGGACTTGATGATGAATAACACAAACCTGTTTGGCAGGTTTGGGAAGGCCGCTGGAGAGTCATTCCCTTCCATGTGCTGCCAGAGTGGCTTAAGGACAATGATTACCTCTTACATGGGCATCGGCCACCGATGCCCTCCTTCCGGGCCTGCTTCGGGAGCATCTTTAGAATTCATACAGAGACTGGAAACATCTGGACTCACTTGTTAGGTGAGATTGACAAGCTTGCTAATCGATAATTTAAATAACTGTTTGGTTAAGGGTAGCATTGAACCACATGTAGTTCTTGCAGATGGGTTAAATAATCTATTCTCATGTTGATATGCATTTGTCTCGGCAACAGAACCATGACAATGACTTTGGTCTTTGTTATGTGCAGGGCTGATCATGTTCATATGCCTGGGAACCCTCACCCTGCTGCGGCCCAACATGTACTTCATGGCTCCGCTGCAAGAGAAGGTGGTGTTGGGAATGTTCTTCCTGGGCGCTGTGCTGTGTCTCAGCTTCTCCTGGCTCTTTCACACCGTGTACTGCCACTCCGAGAAGGTCTCTCGCACCTTCTCCAAGTACGTCCATGGCTCTCTCTGTGTTGTCCCACAGCTCTCGGTGCTATCACAACACGTGGTTCTTTTGTTCTTTGAATGCACGTCGCTGCCAAATTATTCAGTGTACACATGTGTAGGGCTGGGCAATGTATATAGATATTATATTGATGTTATGATACGAGATTAGATATCGTCTTAGATATTGTAATATGGCATAGGTGTTTTCTTGCATTACCAGACTGTTCTAGCTCTTCTATTATTTGCCTTTACACACTTGGTCATTATATCCATAATACTGTGAAAATCCTGACTCTTTATATATTGAATTACCAGGAAACATG
>PIJE02000997.1:141082-187659 GCA_002895965.2 Coryphaenoides rupestris | reverse complement strand
TCCTACAGCAAAGTCATAGAACAGCATGATTTTCTAATTGCGTGACTGTGCTGTGTGTGTATGATATGATAGGTGATGATGTGTATGATAGGTATGATAATGACGGCTCTTCTGTTCTACGTGCACATCAAAGAAACTGCAGGACATGATGTGTGTGTGTGTGTGTGTGTGTGTGTGTTGATGTGTGTGTGTGTGTGTGTGTGTGTGTGTGTGTGTGTGTGTGTGTTGGTGGCTGGTTTAAGCAGCCTCACCTGGCCCCCAGTCAGGCTGATTAGAGTCTGGGGCTGAGTGAGGCTGCACACCTGTGGTGCATTGACCAATCAGGCACACAGGATAAACCAGCCAGGACAGGCCAAGCTGAAATCTACTGGAAATTAATAATAACCGTCCTCCGAATTGTAATTATGGACGGGATGATAACAATAGTTACGCAAATGAAATGATAATCGTTGATGTTACATTTCATAAAAACTAACCTGTCTGTTGTGGCACATTTGATTGCAGTTTTGTAGAAATGTCTTTTATCTCGGGATCTCAGAAGAGAGTCTGCACTGTACGCTGTGTGTTTAGTGGGTATGCTTCGTGTCTACGGTCTATGAATCACTGCTTTAAATCTAAACGTATTTGTCACTATAAGCGTGTGTCTACTAGTCGGCCTATATGTCAGGGATCTGTCTCATGGGTGGCCAAAGGACAGAGACATTCGCTGGTATGGTTTTTAACTACCCTTTTAACCACATCTCCACGAATCTGTATCAAGCTATCGAACCTTTAGACAAATATGTGAATAGAAAAACAACTAAACATGACGTAACATGTTTCCAAAGGTCGAAAAGTTGCCATCTCGCTTTGTTTTACAATAAAAATGAATGCATAATAAAAGTAAATGTTAAAATATATGATTAACGCCTACTAACAGTATGGCTGCCAGGGAGTAGTCTTTTTAGGTTGATATTTAAATTCTAATCTTTTCATAGTTATCTGTCGGTATAGTCAAATTCGTCGACAAGTGAAGCAGGACCATCTGACAGCACGTGGTTGAGAGGCACCATGTGGAATGGGCCTACGTTTCCGTCTGTACGCCTCTGATAAAGTCATTAATGTGTGAAAAGATTAAAGATTGTGTTTCCAGTGTACATTCCCATATTCATTTCACATCTCCCACACAGACTGTGATATTATATCAGGAGCATTGGTTGCTTTTTGAGTAGCCCATGTGAAAGACTGCTCTCTAAAAGAATGTTATCGTTATTATTATGATGATTAGCAATGTGATTATGACTATTATTGATTAACTGACTGGTAATTACAATACACCAATCAAGTGAGTAGCTGATACAATATGGGGTCTAGTCGGCATAGACTGTTTCAAAACCCATTCTGTGGATTCATGTTGATATTGTTTTTACTATCAAGAGGCATACCTGCTTAATGACATGCTCTAGGTCAGTGGTTCTCAACCCCTGGGTCGCGACCCTCGGGTGGGTCGCGGGACATTAAAAATGGGTCGCCAAAATTGTCTGGGAAATTTTTTATCTTAAAACTAAACACTTTAAGATATTTGGCGTGACTTGGTGCAGATGCGGTGGCCGGTGGGGGGGAAAAGGGTGCCCAATACGTCGATCGCGATCGACCGGTCGATCGCAAAGGAAGTCCGGGTAGATCGCATGCCATTAAAAAATTTTTTGATGTTATCAGTCATCGGATGAATGACATAATTTAGTGAGGACGCTGGGGACATGTCCCCACCAATATCCAGCGATATCCATCCCCCCCCCCTCCCGGATCAGAACCGCGAATTAACGGAGCCCCCCCCCTTTATATGAAGTATACTCGGGATATATTTAGCATTTTTAGTGTAGGTAGATCATTTTGGTCATTTTAAAAGTAGCTCGCAAGTTGAAAAAGTGTGGGCACCCCTGAATTAAGCGATTTAAGGGCCGGGCCTCGGGCCAATTATCACATCATTACCATCACATTATCAACCGTTATCACACACATAACAGTCTACTGCTGCGCTGCTGCGTTAAACGCCGCTGCTGCTGACGGTTATTATTAATTTCCAGTAGATGTCAGCTTGGCCTGTCCTACAGCAAAGTCATAGAACAGCATGATTTTCTAATTGCGTGACTGTGCTGTGTGTGTATGATATGATAGGTGATGATCAGTCCGATAGGCTGATTAGACTCTGGGGCCTAGTGGGCCTCCACATCTGTGGTGCATTGACCAATCAGGGCACACAGGATAAACCAGCCAACAGCACACACACACGAGGAGCGGTAACATGCCCTGCCTACCAACCATTTCCAAACTCTACACTAAACCGGTTTTACTCAACAGCTTCCTGTAAAAGCCACTTTGGTGGCAAGTGGCGGACGCAATTGCTACAATGACGAATACTAATCAATGATACATTTTGTATTCACCTATATTTATTGTCAAATGTATGGAAAGGTACTCGGTGTAGCACATTCAGGTTCTCAGGCAGGGACAGAAGAGTAGTTTTATCTACTTATATGTACTATACTACAACTGATTTAAGGTATGTAACTGTTTCTTTTAACAGTTTGCTTTGCTGTGTTAATGTTAAATATCGGAAGTGAAATAACACAAATGAACCTAAACATAAAATAGAGAAAGTTATTAGGATAAAGTAGTGCAGATGCTCCTAAAAGTATTTCAGTGCCATAGTTTAAATATTACATTCTCTTGTGATTTGGGCTATATTTATATTTTCACTGTACACTTTGAACCTATCCACATGCTGACTCCTCACCTGGGACATTCTCCTCTCCTGTTCGGCCCACAGGGTCATAGGTCAAGATTTGTCATGCAGTAATTCCCCTCGCTAAGCTGTATCTCTTTTGAGGTGGATCATATTAAAGAGGGAAAAGAAGATGTGTGGCCAGGAATGTGTCATTTTGTCTCTCTCTGTGTATTCTAGAAGTCATCTTTAGCACCCTCGTTCTATTGCACTTAAGGTGTGTTCACGTGAGACGTCACAACGTGTTCATTGCATGGTTGATTTTGTGCCTGTTAAACTTGTCAAACTTGCCGTGCCCGCGAACACGCCTTGTCGCGTCTCAAGTGAACGCAACTTTACCCTCAAACCAAGACACACACCGACACACACACACACACACACAGCTCTCTGCCCAGTCCAAGCCACACCTCTCTCCACCCTGTTTCCCACTCCCCCACCTCCTGCCCCTCCCCTCCGCTCCACTCCCCACACCCCCATGCTTCCAGGTGGTGGAGGTGACTGTGCTCCACCCCCAGGTGCATGACGACGGGAGGGCAGAGTCAGAACTCGATCTTGCAGGCGGGGAAGGTGTCGTCCTGCATGGCCACGGTGCTGTTGGAGCCCAGCACCACCACGTCCAGCTCCTTCTGCCGCTCCACCGTCTGCTGGTACCAGGCCTGCATGGCCGCCGACTCGAACGTCGGGATGACCGTTACCTCCGGGGGCGGGGGGGGGGGGGGGGGGGGGGGGACCAAGAAGAGGAAGAGGATGTTATCCAGGTAGACCAGCGTTTTCCCAAGCGTTTCTGTATCATGCGCCCCACTGCCTCATCAGAACGTATGTGGCCTCAGCATTTAAAACAAAGGAAGCTGTGATGTACCTCGATGTATGATATTTAACAAATTCAACAAATATGTTGAATTTGTTAAATTGAACATATTTCAAATTCAACATCGACAAATGTTACGCTGTCAATTTCTTTTAGTGTGTCGTTTTATGACTGTGAACATTGGGGCTGTTAACGATAAATCGCCATGGCAATAAGATAGCGGGTGTGTCAAACTACTGAGAAGTGTCTGTTCTGACCCAGATGTATGCTGGATAGATCAGCCTACCAGCCTACTACCCAGTGGACTGTATGTAGCAACTGGGAGGCTGATCTATCCACCATACATCTGGGTGGACACTCCCACTTGTGATGTAAGAGATTCTGAAAGAGATTCTGAAAACCACTTGGAAGGGCTAATCACGCTCACAGCCTGGTGGTATAATCTCCTGTCTATTGTCCTTTTAATTTTAGTAAAATTATAGTTTAAATTAAATTATAGTCTCCTTTAAACAAAATATACTTACTTACTTTTTACTTCTTACTTCTTACTTTTTAATAATTTTTTTAATTTTCCAAGTTTGGAATACTTTCACACTCAAATGTGACTTCATTTTTCATCACATTTTTCATTTAATTTAATTTCAGTCCAGGACATGTCTCTACCTGCATGGGCTGACTCCAGGACGCCTTGCCGTCCAGCAGTGCATCCAGTGTCTGCCTCATTAGCTCCTCCCTCTCCGGCCCATCGCCGCTGATGATGTAACAGGAAGAGCGCACACGTCTGAAGAAGTCCACGTTGACCGTGGCGGAGGAGGCCCCCGAGGGAATGTAAGCCAGGTCCACGTGCACACTGAGCTCCGCCTCACCGCTGGGCCTCCCCGGTTCTGTCATAGAGGCATAGAGTGGGAATGTGTGGTTGGTGCCTGGCTGGCTTAATTGGCCTCACCTGGCCCAGTTAGAGTCTAGGGGGCTGTGCAAGCCTGTGGTGCATTGGCTAATCAGTGCAGCACAGGTTAAGTCAGCCACCAGCACACACACTCAGAGAGAGTGCTAGCATGCTAGGTTAGCTCATATAGGTTAGACCAGCGGTGAGGCAAGACAAGGTGTGCCATGGGAATTTTATGACTGCAACAGATTATTATTGCAATATATACAACTATACAAAAAGGTATGAATTCATTTGAAGTGTACGACATCAGTACGCACTCAGGCATATAAACAACCTCCTTTCTCCTCCTTTCTATTTACTATTGTAGTCATACATTGAAGGCGTCTTGCTCAAGGATGCCTATTACTTACATTTACATTTGTCAAAAGAGAGACAGCAATATATCGTTGTGGTACATAAAGATGAGAAAAGAACAATTTTCAAGCATTCATGGTTGCAAGGTTAATAGAGCAAGTTTCATAATTGCTAGGTTGCCGGACAAAGTCTCCATGGACAGGGACACCTGGACACCTACTGACCCCAATGTCCAACCCTGGAGAAGAGGGAGGAACATGGATGGGTGGATGATGTGCTTACTGGGGTTGGCTGAAGGTTTGGCCGCTGCAGTCTTAGTTCCAGAGGTACGAGGGGTTCCTCTTCCCCAGCCCACCGCCGAGGCCCATTCCCCTGCTCTTTCCTCCCGTCGGTGTTGTACCTCCAGTCCTCTGGGAGTCCTCCATTACCTGCTGAGGAACGTCATACACAAAATTCTACAACCGTTGAAGAGTCTTCCCTTGCTTACTCAATACTGAAAATATCTGTGATACTAAAAACAAAGTCTGAATGCGTCTACTTTTACATTTTGGCACAGTTTACATGCCAAACCCTTTCATGCACATGGGTTTAATCTCTGCATGAAGAAGGTAAGAAAGGGGTGGAGGTGTCATCACAAGTAGTTTACACAAGTAGTACTCCCTCCTCCCTATCCTCTCCATCTAACCAGAGTTGGACGTAGAAACACACAAGTGAGAGCTAGGGTTTAGAGAGGGAACTCCTTCCCTCTCTAAACCCTAGCTGTCACTTGCGTATTTGTACGTCTTGGCACTAAATTATAGTACTAGTAGCATTGTTTAGAATCTTGTATGTTCTTAGATGTTGGTATAGCACTCTATTTTTAGACCGCATCACAAACGCCCTTGCTCCAAACATTATGCATCACACATTTTTTGACAATGCCATACGACAGTAAAGGTCTTGTACTCAATGCAAATTTCACTCACCCCTGCAGATTTTTTTCCTCGCATTCCAGGCATTTTTGCCGCCTTGCCGTGAACTTGAGTGTCAGACTGTGGTACAGGCATGCAGGAGTCCGGCTGAGGCTGTGGCGGGGGTCCGTCCCTCAGAGGAGCCGGTGGAGGGTCAGGGGGCAGGCTTTGGTGTGTGTGATCATGGAGGGAGCTTGTGGGCTCGCTACACGACTCGTCCTCATCTGAATCGAGACCCCCGTCTGCCGTGGTGGAGGGACAGTCTTCCGTACACTGGGGGGCGTTTGACTCGCTGAACGACATGTCCCGGTGGCTGTTGTTGTTGCCATGGTGCTGTGGGCCCACCACAGCAGTTCCCCCTTGCCAGTCACCGGCTCCTGAAGATCCTGAGTCCGTTGGTTTGAAATGTTTGAACTCGCACGGCGAAACCAGGCACAGGTCCACATCGTGAGCTTCCGAATCAAAATGGAGGCTGCTTGGACATGGGGGCCTTCCCATCTCCAATCCCTGGCCCAGAGACCGGGGCGGTTTCTTAATTTGTAAAGACATTCCCACCCTGAAATCTGTGTCCACACAATGGCTGCCATTTGACAGAGAGTGATGAACACTGTCATCCCCCTCTCGTTGGCTGACTGCCATTGAGCCCTGCTCGAAAGACATAGATAGGGACTCATCCACCTCGGTCGACTGTGGGGAGATAGCTTCGGCCGGCATGGAGTGTGTGGTGGTGGTGGTGACAGAGGGTGACGGATCAGGTGCCCCCGATTCTTTAAAGGTTCCCAGCGAGAGAGAAGTCAAGTGCTTCTCCCTTGGGTTGCCTGTAGCATAGCCGTCCTGGATGCCTTTGGCTTCACCCTGCTGACGTTCGCCGGTAGCAACCGATGGCGCAGGCGGTTGCACAGCATCCGTGGGATCCGAGCTACTGATTTGAGCCTGGAGTTGGCTTAGCTTGTCCCTGTTGCACCACACGTCATCAGGGGACAGACAATAGGGTGTGTGACCTGCACTGTTAGGCCGAGACTCTGAAGAGGTCTGCTCCACCGTCTCCTCATCGGGACTGGCTGGAGACGGGTTATCCATGGAGGACCTTGAGGGAGGGCTGTTCTTCAGGGCTCCATCCAGGAGGGTGTACTCAGTTGGGGTGATGTCTGTCTGGTCGCTCTGGGTGCTCATGTTTAAAGGTGCCGGGAAACCGACGACTCTAATGGCCTTTTTGGGCTTCTCGGCTAATTCCTCAGCGTCGTCAGTCCCTGTCAGCAAGTTTACATTTGCTTGGTTTTGATCCAGAACTAGCATTTTTGCCTCACAATTCCCATTTTGACCTCCCTTTATCTCAGCGCCATGTCCTACCTCACTGATGTTCACTTTTCGTACACTTTCCCCCCGAAGCCTGAGAATGTCCTCTGTGATATCAACAGGGGGTGATATATTGGATCCAAAGTGATTCAGGTCTAAGGTATTGTCCCTGTCAGGGCTCCGTGTCTTGAGGTCCTGGGAGACTGCTTCTGTGTCAGCTGACTCTGTTTTCTTGAGTTCAGCATTCGCACTGGCTTTCTTGGCATCTAAATTGGAACCTGTCTTTAACTCTTTTCCTGATGGTTTGTTTGCTTTCTTTGCCCCCGTTTTAGTGTCTTTTTTTACTTCTTTTTGGGGTTTTGTTTTATTCTCGTTCTTCGGCTTGGATGGCGGGACATCCTTTTTCACTTGTTCCCTTCTCTTAGGTCCACTGTCCTCTTTCTTTCCTGCCTTGTCATCCTTTTTCACATCCCTGCCTCCTTTCTTCACCACATTCTTGTCGATGGGCGCCGATTTCAGCTTGGTGTTTCCATTCCTGACTTTGGTTTTACCGGGTCCCTTCTTGCCCTCCTCCCTCACAGTGCTACCATTGACCAACTTCTCCTTGACTAGGCCTTCCTTTGCCTCCTCTTTGCCCGCCCTTGGCGCCACCTCCTTCCCACTGTCCTGGTTCACCGTTCTCTTGGCCTGCATGTGTTCCTTCTGCACCTCCAGGTCCCCGGTGGTCACGGTGGGCATCTGGAGGAACGCCAGGCCCCTGAGCTTTTCCAGCCCCTCCAGGAGCTTAGCTTGTGGGGTGGCACCCGGGAAGAGGACCCTGACCACTTTTTCCTGGGGACAGGCTGGGTGCCACACCAGGAGGGCGCACACAGAGGCCAGTGCCGTGATGGGGAGAGCTTGAGTCTGGGATGAAGAAGAGGTTCGGTGTGGCCAGCTCTGCATGAGCGCCCGGTACTCCTCTGTGGTTTCACCCGGGTGCAGGATGTACAGCTCCAGTTGGCCAACACCCATCTTTTGGAACAATGTCATTGGCTCGATGGGGACCCCTGGTGGTCGGAACATCGGCTGTGGAACTATTTCCAGTTTCTTGAGCAATTTTATGGTCAACGTAGCCTGATCTGCACTTTTCAGGACATTGTCTACACCTAGGGAAATCATTTAAGTTAGTTGTTATTGGTACTTGCTATTAATATTCAGTGCCATTTTTGAGAGGGATGCAACATAAATTAAAATAATGAATAATTTATTCTGAATTCTATTGGATTACATTCTCAGTCGGAATAATCACTTCTTCACAGACTTTTTTGTCTGTTGTTCAATTATTCATTGAACTACTGCTGCTTCAATTATTGATTACTGTAGGTTTTACATCACTCAGTTACAATGATGTTGCCATAATGATGTAATGATGAAGACCTACACGGCTGCTCGTCCATCTGCAGGCTGCAGGGGGCGTTGAAGAACACAACGCCTAGCTCTGGGGAGATCAGCCTCTTCGACAAGTCATCTACCACAACACAGAATAGAGGTGAAGAGAATGATGTCATAAAGGAAAGTAGACAGGAAGATAAAGCATCATCCTCACCACCACCACCACCACGTGCACCATCATCATCCCCACCACCGCCCCCTCACCTTTGATGTCGGCGCCGCCCAGCTCCAGCTCAGCCACCTTCCTCTCCAGGAAGGTGTTGACCCCCGCCAGGCTGCTGGTGCTGATGTGGCTGAGCAGTAGTGCGTCCACCCGGTCCAGGTGCCTCACCAGCTTCCAGAAGCAGGCCTGGGGGTCCGAGCCGCCGTCCACCAGCACGGTGAAGCCGTTAACCGCGAAGAAGGCGCAGTCGCCGCGCCCGGCCGGGAACACGTAGCAGCAGGGCCGCGACAGCTTCAGGAAGCCCACTGTGCCGGGTGGCGGCAGCAGCTCGAAGGGGGACGCGGGGTGCAGGGCGCCGGACACCAGGGACGTGAACTCCCCCAGGGACTCCATGGCGGGCAGAACCTCTGGCGGGTTGACGTGGAGCGTGGGACGGCCTGGCAGCTGCTGGCCGTCCAAGAGGGTGTCCCTCCACCGGCCGATGTTGGGACAGCTGAGGGTCAGGGAGAACCGGCCGGAGCTCCCCCAGGTGTTGTCTCTGTCGGCGAGCTAGGATGGGAAATACACACACACACACACACACACACACACACACACACACACACACACACATGCACACACGTGCACACATACACACACACACACACAGGAGCAGGCCACACACACACAGGGGCTTAGGACGAGTCTTCATTGTGCTGTGTTTCTTTAAATGACCTCAAATTCTGCACATTCTTTTAAAGCAGGCAAGCAGTGAAGGGAAAGTGTCCTTGAACATTTACATGAACGCGGTCCACGTTTCACAGAGCATTCCGCTGCTGTACTGAGAAGCAGATACTGTACAAGGTCAAGCTCATAATGTAACAACTTTATAAGGTAATAAAACATTAGAAGGAACGGTTAGTATCACACAACCTAAAAAAAGCCCTTGTTGTAAGGACTATGCCGTTACTGTTGCCGAGCGGAAAATAATACCCGATGCAGGATCAAGGAAAATATTGTAACGACTGGATGAATGAATGAATGGAATCTTTGGAAACCTTACAATTATGTCTAGTTCTGCGTTCCGTTTCCCCACTCGGGTGGCCTTTAGAATGCCTTTCAACTGAGTTGTCATGGTTTACCAAAAGACTCCAGAAGGGTTACCCACCCAACTGAGCAATAGGGCAGTGAAGGTATAGGGTTGGATGAGACACTGACCTGCTCTGCAAGGATGCTCTTCAGCTGGCGGGGTGAGAAGAGTCCCCTGTGTAACAACAGATCCCCAGTCTCCTCCACACTCTGCCCTGCCAACACCAACAACTTGTGGGCAGACTCACTGTCTAGCAAGCTGCGTACCTGAGAGAGAGAGAGAGAGAGAGAGAGAGAGAGAGATGCCGTAGTTCTTCATTCGTTCGATACACCTTTATAGTACTTCACAACTTAGCCTACCATTGATTTTAAAGTAAATTAAAAAGACACCCCGAATTAACAATCTACCTCTATAAACCATGCAACTACCTTATCCAATCAGAGACACACAATTTTAGACCCGCCGCTGTTATCCCACAACCCCTCAGAAAAGAGAGACTGCAGGATAGTTGTGAGAATGTCAGGATGGCGATGGATGGAACGGCGCTCATCTTGGAGCACAAACACTGGGGTCCCCTGCAGCACCAGAAACCTATTTTGGGTGGATGTCGGCCGTCGGTTGACCTATGATGCCCCTCACCTCCGAGTGCACCTGTTCCTGGGGTGGACTGATCAGCACCTGTGTGTCCAACACGCTGGCACTGTGGCGCAGGCATCTGTGCCCTGCAACGGGAACGAGAGACAGTGAAAAACAAAAAAAAACCCTCTTCTTGTGTTGTAAAGACTGTAAATAGTGTGGATATTTGATTCTCTGGTTGTACTTGTTCTGTTGTACATTTTAGAATAGAATAGAATAGAATAGAACTTTATTAATCCCGAAGGAAATTCTTGTGCCAGGTTGCATAGCGATTTTGGCATCGCCTGTGGCATTGCCGCTTTTTTCCTTAAACATACTTAAACACTCTTCTAATATTGATTTAATATCTATTTCTCATTCCTTTTGGTCTTATTTCTCATTCCTCCTGGTCTTTTTTTACTGTTAATATCGTAAATATTCGGAGTATTGAGTTATCTACAGTATTCTTTTCCACATTCAGCTGAGCATCGCCACTTTTCATTTCACTGCATATCCTGTATGTGTATGTGATGAATATAGTTCTTGAATCTTGAATCTTAAAAAGCACAGTCCTGTCTGGTTGACTTTGTAGTCAAGATTGGAGAGGAGTGAGGGAGCTGAGCTTCAGCTGTCAGGTCTGTCTCAGGTCTGTCAGTCACCACACATTGAACCAGCCAGGAAGAGGATTAGTGTCTGCGCTGGTCGTCCCGTTGGCACAAACAGGCAGCACAGTCAGGCAAAGACTCGAGACCTCCCTGCCTTCCTTTTCAGTCACGACAGAAACCCCTAACAGGAAACTCTCAAAAGGAAGGACGGGGGCGAAGTGTGATGGGGGCGAGTGTGGCTAACTTGCTCTGGCTCCTAACCCTGTGACGTGTGATGAAGGTTAGGTCAGGTAAGGTACGGTGCAAAGAAACAGTAAAGGAAATAGAAATTTGTATTGAATGTTAAAAACACAAAATAACAACGTAGGAACAATAAAACTGCCCAGAAGACAAAACACACACTGTTTGGACTGTTTGGACTCTCTTTTTGGGTAGAAGTTTACATTTAACCAGCGCAGCGACCTACATTGGCGTCCAAACATAGCCCCACGTCTAACTGAAAATAAAACGTGCACAATGTACTGAATAAATAAAACAGGACAGCTGGTTATCAGGTTGCGCTATCATGTTGTACTTCCACATTTTTGTGAACTATACCATGTATGTGTAAGTGCTATGACCTTGCCCCCCGCCACCCCCCCACTCCTCCCACACACACACACACACACACACACACACACACACACACACAGAAATAATGTCTGAATTCTATGTCTATTGTTAACGTGTGAGAGAGTGGCCGCCTATTTTTGACGATTGCCTCCCTCCCTTCCTTCCTGCCCAGACGACAGAGAACAAGCTATGTGTGGGTTACCATGGGGACCCAGCTTTTCTGCATAAATTGTGTGTGTGTTTTGTGTGCAGGGTGACACAAATGCACCGAGGGCAGCCTGGCGCGGCGCGGCCTACCGGAGCCCTTCAGGGACACGATGTGGTGGGTGAGGAACTCCTGGAGGTACAGGCTGAGGTTACACGACCTCAGGTTCACGTCCCACGAGCGCACGCCTGGAAGCAGAGGACAGGTGTCACACACACACACACACTCACACACACGCACACATGCACTCACACACACGCACTCACAGACGTGCATTCACACACACATGCACTCACGCACACACACACCGCACACACACACTTCTCTATGCGCACACGCACAAACACACACAAACGCACACACACACACACACACATGCATGATGCATGCACAATCACGTATGTATCACTTAGGTATGCACACACACACACACAAACACTTAACCACACACACACACACTTGTGTATGCACACACACACAAACAGATCAATGTTGTTCACACATATCGAGCCCTGCCACCAGTAAGATTGAGAAGGTCAGCCACCTATAGGCGTTATTAATAACACACAGCGGACATGTTCCTCTTTGGCTCAGATGAACAGACGCGTTTTCAAAGCATAATCTGTTGACGGCATGCGGCGGCCGGTAATTCTGCTGATGTGACATAATAACATAATATATAATAATAATAATAAGAAGAAGAAGAAAGAATCACCATAAATCATCATAAATATCTACATCTGAGAGGCCACACTGCACGACGTCGAGGCTATTATCACGATCATATAATCGGGCTCATTCGTGGGGGGGGGGGGTTCTTATCATCATAGCGGAGGGTGTGATGCTGCGCCGCCGTTACCCGGGCATCGCTGGTTGACGCAGCCTCCTCCTTGTCTCCGGGGCGGATCGCTTGCTGCAACGACGCCACAGTTGTGCGGAACGGCGACCAATTGAAATAATACGAATGAGAGAACAACGAGAACAAGAACAGCGAAGCGATCGACTCGCAAAAAAGCCTCACCTCGCTCAATGTCCCGGTGGATGTGTGCGGCTTGGCTCCGGTGACCGATCGGCCCGCTGACGATGAGCACGGAGTATTTGTCGTGGCCGCAGAAGGGCTCCTCCTGCGGCGCGTCCCTCTCCGGCAGCCGCCTGCTCGCCATGTTGGAGAGTGGTGCGCGATGTTATGACGTCGTTATGTTATGACGTCATTATGTGATGATGATGATGATGATGATGATGATGATGATGAGGCGACGGCGCACATCTGGGACAGCTGTGGTCTGCTTTAGACAATTACTGTATAGTTATGAGCCTCATCGTATTCTAATGACATGATCATAAGTGATCACAATTATTTATCCTTTTTTTTTATCAATCATATATGTCAATATCAATATGTCAACATATCAATACACATATATCAAGATATAGGCCTATATATAATCATTCATAATAGATATATATATATATATCATTGTAACATCTATGTCTACCTTGCATTAATGTTCATGGTGGATTGATTATTTCATTTCATTGTTATTATTTATATTTATGATGTCTGATATTGATGATGTGTCTGATAGGCCTACAGTATATATGCACAATATGGTCAACCATGACAGGCCTATCTATAAACAAGCATCCAAGCAATTATTTCCCAGCACAAGTTTAGAAAAACAAACAATCATCGTTTATTTATTCACGTTATACATACTGTGTACACTTTTTTGTATGACTGTATTATCATCCTCCAAAAGATACAACAACAACAACAACAACAACGACAACAACACAATGTAGCCCTTAAGAGCACACTATTTCATAGAAAATTCTAGAGTTGTGTTTTTTGGATTCATTTTTTCTTTCACAAACACTTGAGGACGTAGAAGTTGCAGGCGGTGCCGCGCGGGCAGGCGCACAGGGTGCCGATGCGCGCTCCTTTACGCACCGCGCACGGCTCTCCCGCGTCACACTGGAACACACACACCACACACACAGAGAGAGAGAGAGGGATGAGCGTTAGTCGGTCCATCTATTGCTCTAAAGTTAGACAACTGTCATGTCACAACAACAATATCTCACAACAATAGGAGACATCAAGCGTTTGGCGGGCACATTGAGTGGATTTTAGCCATGATTTCCTCTTGAGTTTAAAATCAGTAAAAACAAAAAACAAAAACAAAAAAAAGCTTATAGCTCTGATCACAAACACGTATAAACATCCAATACAACATACAGTATTGCTTTTACTTTTCAAAAGTGTGTTTAAGATCTCTATAGAAGCCATGTCAAATGGGTCATCGAAGCTCATGATATCAACATATATTGCCATCTTTTACTATTAACATGAATATATGTAATATTATAATATTCCACATCTTACGGAAGGAAGCCAGCCAAGCTTCTTCTCAGAAGGCATCTCCTTGTTCCGTAGTTTCTCCAGAACCTCTTGTAACGCTTCAATCTGCATGAGTACATTGTATAGATTAAAGAAACATATAATATACAAACCAACACGCCAAACCTCCAGAAACATGACAACATGGCTAAAAGGTAATCACAAACATCAACAACAACTTTGAAATCATATATTCCATCACCACCACCGTCACCGCCACCATCACCACCACCATCATCATCATCACCACCACCATCACCAGCACCACCTCCAACACCACCTCCACCACCATCTCCACCACTGCCATCACCACCACCTCCACCTTCACCTTCACCTTCACCATCACCACCACCACCAGCACCATCAACACCACCTCCACCACCAGCACCACCATCTCCACCACCGTCTATATCTCTCACCAGTTTTTTCTCCTCCTGTGTTTTCATGGGGAAGTCCAGGGAGCGCGTCTCGAAGGAGGACTCCTCTCCGTTGGCGACCCACAGGTACGCCCAGCAGCAGGAGACGGCCAGGAGGAGCATGCAGGCGCTGGCCATGGTCCGAGAGGTGGTGGCGGTGGCGGTGGCGGAGGGTCGTGGTGGAGGGTCGTCGTGGCGGCGGTGACGGTTCTGAGAATCGGCACTCCCCCTCCGTGCATTTATAGCCACTTGGTGACATCAGCTGGCCTTTTAATTATGGATTAGCAGGAATACCTGGAGACAAGAACCCACTGCGTTTGGAGGAGAGGTGCCGACCCCACGCTGATGGAACAAGGATGTGGCGGGTGGGGTGTGAGTCACCTTTGACCTGTGACCTGTGACTCAGGAAGTAACCTTGACTTAGCGAGACATTGAAAGACGACATGATGCAAATAATGCAGCCGAAGGTCATGTTTGCATCGTCAATGGTCAAATGGTATTGTGGTATACGAGGGGGGAGGGGTTTAGCATCGGCAGGTGAGACAAGGGGAGCAGAGCGGCAAAATGCTTTTACTCTCCCCGCAGTAGGAGGCTGGGTACCTGGGCACGGAGTGGCAGGACCCGACACAAGGCCGACTCCAGAACGCTGAAAGACCAACTGACGATCCAGACAACATTTATAATTACCCTTTGATAAGCCAATCGGCGAACCTTATTTGAAATTAAAAACTACATTGAGCATTGCCGCGACGACTTCCTCTTCTTTCCGGTCAAGAACCCCGACTAAAAGCCAGGGTACATGGCATCGAGGCAGAGACACCGCTACTTATACAAATCCTTTTGATAGCTTTTCCTCATTTTCCTGCCTGCGGTATTGATCTGGCAGATGGAGGACAGGGATTAAACAGGTCAGACAGCAGGTGGATGCCACATCTCCATCACCTCTGCATAACCAGGGGAAGGGAAGGGGTGAAGCAGGTGATGACTCATGTTAACCCCAATCTGTAACCAGCATTCAATATCTTCCTGTGTGACTAACCCCCAATTACCCAGAGACAGCGTGCGTGCGTGGGTATGAGTGTGTGTGTGTGTGTGTGTGTGTGTGTGTGTGTGTGTGTGTGTGTGTGTGTGTGTGTGTGTGTGTGTGTGTGTGTGTGTGTGTGTGTGTGTGTGTGTGTGTGTGTGTGTGTGTGTGCGTGCGTGCGTGCATGTGTGTGTGTGCTTAATTTCTCATTTGCTCTAGGTGTTGTTGACAGTAGCTAGGCCCCAGACTTCAATTTGTCGACGAATCCCGTTCTGCCTTCAGAAAGTCAAACTATTATCATCACAATGATCACCACGCAGTTTTTACACACAGACACACCCACACACACACACACACACACACACACACACACACACACACACAGGAATGAGGGTGTATACATAAAGAAAACAGAAAGCAGACTGGGGACATTTTATTAGCGAGAAGGCTTAGATGAGAATCCTCGGTCACAATTAGAAAAGGTCTAATCCTGTCATGTAAACATACCGGGGCCTATACAAATATGTAGCCGCCAAATTATATCAGCTTTGACTACCGGTAACAGCATCCTCGGCGTGAGTAATGCCGTGTGTTACTGTGCGATTAAATCACAAGGTTCGTTGTCTCCCTCCTCGGGTATTTCTTTATTTAGTCCCATGCTGCGTCTGCCACATGCCCTCATGTGAATGTGAATGTGAATATGAATATGAATGTGAATATGAATGTGAATGTGAATGTGAATATGAATGTGAATGTGAATATGAATGTGAATGTGAATGTGAATGTAATGTAAATGTAAATGTAGTGTCGCCTCCCAGCCTGCAGGGGGCAGCAGCAGCAGCAGCATCATCGGGATCAGCCTCAACAACGTCGTTCCACCGCGGAAGTAAATAAGGGAAGGCCGGAAGTTGACAGTCTCGGCCGCAGATTCTAGCAGCAGCAGCATCAGCAGCACATTTATTATTCTCTCATTATTCTCCACAAGCGCGTAACTAACAATGTCTGAAAGAAAAGTTTTGAATGTAAGTGATGCGTAATGTCGTCATACACTGAATGCCTTGCAGCAACACCAGACTCGATTCTATTCTATTCTATTATATCACATAGATCTGACATTGTACTAAGAAAGCTACCAACTAGTCACTAGTTACTAGTGTCCACAGTCCTAAAGCAAGGCCAACACGCCTTTATACAACGAACATGTCGAGAATAAATGTGTCATTTTCAATTCAAATGTGTCCTAGTGACTGTAGCACTCAGATCTCTCCACTGTTTACCTCATCAGGCTTCAACTTCTAACTCACTCACTTTATTCTCCTGTCCACAGAAATACAACCCC
Organism: Coryphaenoides rupestris; assembly: GCA_002895965.2. Classification (NCBI taxonomy): domain Eukaryota; kingdom Metazoa; phylum Chordata; class Actinopteri; order Gadiformes; family Macrouridae; genus Coryphaenoides; species Coryphaenoides rupestris. The sequence continues at coordinate 170,718 of PIJE02000997.1, read as the reverse complement.
CCAGACTTTGATCCGGCTAAGATCCCTAAACTCAAACTCCCCAAAGACAGACAATATGTGGTCCGGTTGATGGCTCCCTTCAACATGAGGTAGGCTCAGGACTCAGGAGTGGCAGTGGGCGACTGCGTCAAGGCGACCGATCACAGCCACGTGTGTTGTTTCGTGATGTCGTGTTTGACGGTGTGTGTGTGTGTGTGTGTGTGTGTGTGTGTGTGTGTGTCTGTAGGTGCAAGACCTGTGGTGAGTACATCTACAAGGGCAAGAAGTTCAACGCCCGAAAGGAGACGGTGCAGAATGAGCTCTACATGGGACTGCCCATCTTTCGCTTCTACATCAAGTGTACTCGCTGCCTGGCTGAGATCACATTCAAGGCAAGGCTGTGGTCATTTGTGGTCATTTATGTGGTCATTTAATATGTCGATAGCGATATACATTTGCCGATATAGCATGCATTCTGGTAATTCAATGAATAAGTAGTCCATATAAAATTACCAGGTTGTAAAGCCTATTTTTGGGCACACTGTGTATACACGGTGACATTTTTGATAAATAATCATCAGTAATGGGGATATAATGACAAAGTGGGTAAACACAAATAATAGAACAGCTAGAACAGTCTGATAAGTTCAGAAAATGACATCACTTTACACATGTATCACCATACTACCATATCCAAACTCTGCGATGATATCTCGTCTCATATCATATCTCACGTCCCAGTTGGAGAATATCGATTGGAATATCGAATATCATATCCCCATCGACTCCCATCGATGCATGCCGCTGAATTTGTTGATCGTGTGTGAAATCCACGTGTGACCGTCCTTTCCACTGCGATCGCAGACCGACCCGGAGAACACAGACTACGCCATGGAGCACGGCGCCACCCGCAACTTCCAGGCGGAGAAACTCATCGAACAGGAAGAGACCAAGATCCAGAGGGAGCGCGAAGAGGAGGAGCTGAACAATCCGATGAAGGTCTTCTTTTTAAGATACGCTCACGCCCATTGATCGGTGATCGTGGCACATGATGGACAATAGAGTATCTTTAATTAAAATACCTAATTTTTATAGCAAAAATCTTAGATAGATAGTAGTAACACTGTCGGGCTATGAAACTGTAAACAATACGAAATGTCCCAGATAGCGCTATACAAAATAAATTCATTATTATTATTATTATTATTAGATATAACAATTGGTAAAACAATAAACGAGTTTAAAACAGAAGGAACCAAAATATAAATACAGAAGAAGTGATTGAGTGAGTGAGTGAGTGAGTACGTTGGGTTCCGCAGGTGCTGGAGAACCGCACGCGGGACTCCAAGCTGGAGATGGAGGTTCTGGAGAACCTGCAGGAGCTGAAGGAGCTGAACCAGCGACAGGCCCAGGTGGACTTTGAGGGCATGATCGGCCAGTACCGGGCGCTGGAGAACCGGGAGAAAGAGCGGGAGAAGGAGGAGGACGAGAGGGAGACCCAGTGAGTGGACGTGGACCCCCGGTGCTCCGCAAATATCTCTCAGTGGGGGTACAATGTATATGAGACTGGAGTAGTGAAATACAGTGACCCAGTGAATGTAACAGTTCGGCTCATGAGAGCCACAGCACGCAGAGAAAAAGCAGTTTTTATGTCTAGTTGTCTTGGTCATGACTGACCGAAGACGCTTTCTGGAACGCAGGGTCTGTAATATGCGGTGGCCAGGGTGGTAATGGTGAACGGAAATAGATTGACTTAACAGTTGCCTCACATTCACTATTCATACACCGACGGCGGTGCCAACCATGCAAGGTAACAACCAACACGTCAGGAGCAGTTAGGGTTAGGTGGTGTCTTGCTCAGGGACACCTCAACACTTCCGTTTGCCAAACAACCGATTTTACCTCCTGAGCTACTGCCGCCCCAAGGTGTGATGGGTCAGTTAATGATGCATCTTAAGAAACAGACTCATTGTTTGTGTACAACCAGTACATTGGCCAGCTACATTTTCCATTACTTCAGTACAGATCAAAGATCACTCGCACTTCTTAAAGCAGTCAGCTATTTCAGTCACTGCTTGTATGAGTGGTGGAGGGAAGTGCTTAAGACCAGGGAAATGAAATTTGTCACGATTCCACCCATACTCATTGAATGTCGATTGTAGAGAGAGTGTGGTGTTGTTATGGATGTGGTTTTTATTTATTGATATTGATTTATGTTTTCCATTTGATATTTACATTACGAGATGTGCACTTGCCTATTCTCCCTGCACAGAGTAGAGACAACCACAATGGTCACTTAGACTCTGCCCCTTTCATTTACACTCAATATATACAGTATACTCAATGTAAATCATTTATGATGGAACAAATAGGGTCAATAATGTTTCCCTCAACTGTCAGTCATGTTTACAATGACATCATGTGTGTACATCATAATTGTTTTATTGTAAATATGTATATATTGTGACTTGAGTTGTCATTACTGCCCTGTCCGTGTGCGGTGATCGTGAACATTACAGCAGTTGTCCTGCCTGGGATGAATAAAGTACTCCTCTCTCCTGTCTTGACAACACTTCCTTGCTGTCGTCCGTCCCCCCCCCCCCCCCCCCACCCCAACAGAGAGATGTTAGACCGTGCTTTAATGAAGAGGCTCCGGGACTCTGATTCAGACTCGGACCTGGAGGAGAGGTCCAGCAGGCCCCCGCCACAGAGCCCCACCGCAGACCAACCCACGGACATCCTCACTAGTGAAAAACTCACAGAGACGCAGGTACGGCTGCTCACTTTAAAGGTCTCCTCCTCCTATTGTCCCTTCAGGATCTCCGGGTTATGACGTCACAAGTGGGAGTGTCCACCCAGATCTGTGTGGGATAGTATAGCCTACCAGTTGCTACAGTCCACTGGGTAGACCTTTAAGTGGTCAACTACACTATTATACACTGTAATGTATTGCTTTTGTATATACATATACTGTATATATATTAGATTGTGATCCACGGTCTACCTGGATGATGCCTGACTCCTAACTGCTCATGTCGCCGAATATTTTGTTTTAGATCAGGTCAAGTCCATTTGGATAAGAGGGCCTGCTAATTATTAAATAATACACAATACAATAAAAACACATTATTTTAATACAATACAATTGTTGTTGTTCTTTGCATAGTTGGTTGGCAGGACAGTGTAGTGTGGCTATTCCACAGCCAACCCTGTAGGATTCCTTAAAGATCCCATGCCACACCTATTTCATAATAATTTTTATAATCATTGATGTCCTTTGATCGAGTTTTTAACATTATTTGTGTTGGAAATGTCTTGGATGGCTTATTTCAAGCTATTCTAGCATGTCTGAAAAGCCTGGTAGAAAAGACGACTGCTTTTCTCATGAATATTTAATGTATTAATGAGCTTTGCTCTGATTGGATCGCTGTTCTCATGAATATTCAATATTTAAATGTTGCTTTGCTCTGATTGGTTCAGCTGTGGACGACAAAGCAGCTGTCAACATGCTTACCGTGTCACAGCACATCATCGTCTTCGAAATGCGCAGAACACAGCGCTCATCTGGTTCCATAGTGTTTTGGTATTTCTCCAAAAATAAATTGCAACCATTTCTCCCTCAGAAATGGTTGAATTTCTGTGGGTGGTTACGAACCAACGAAGTGGGCAGGACCATGAATAATAATTTGTCAACGCTACGTAGCACTGACGGCTTATCCAGATTGGCTCAATTTTTCTGCCTTTTTCCTTTCATTGGCTATTGCATACAGCAAACAAACTGCATAGATTTAAAACTTACCACAGGTCACAAACTCATTCTGACCTATGTTATTTAACAAACAATAGGAAAAATGGGATTTTAATGGCATGGGATCTTTAAACAAGTTGTAGTCCTTCCAGCCCTGCTCCACCCCTCATAGCGGTGACGGTGTTTCCCCAGGGTGTCTCGGCGGGGGCGGTGAAGAAACCCAAGGTGGAGTGCTGGGAGAAGAGTGTGGGGAAGCTGGGGGGGGGAGGAGCCCTGGCCTCGATGGTGGTCAGGAAGAAACCTGGCGCCTCCGCTGGCCCAGCAGCACCCCCTGCTGGCTGCAGCGCCAAACCAGGTGAGGCACCCAGACCCTTAGACATTGCCCCCTGTGTATTCACTGAATCTTGCTGATTTCTCACTAGTGTTTTCCAATGATTCTAGATTCTACAGGGGTGGCAGCTGCTCCCAGTGGCGCTGCTAAACCAGTCAGCCTGGCGGCCACCAGCTCATCTCTCAGCCTATTGGGGGCGTACTCCGATAGTGACAGCGAATGAGACGACAAGAGAGAAGAAGAAAATAAAGATATTGCCACAAGCAATCGTTTTCAGCCACTGAACTGTGCATTTGATATGGATTATAGGCTTCTGCTTGTCGTGTATCAAAGTTGGGATGATGATGTGTGTCGGACATCTTGTTCTCACCGATCCACCCGTGGTCCAGCTCAAAAATGTCATTTTTTTTCTCTCCATAATTGTGTAATTAAAAGTCTTTGCTCTTTGTCGTTCTTGTGAAGTGTATTATTAAAATCCTCCATTCTCACATAATTAGGCATATATATAATAATCATAGGTGTACAGCAGCATAATGATCAGTCGAGACCTGCAAAGAAGTTGTCATTTGCCTGTTGAAAATGTCCATGTTTAAATTATAAATTAGAAAAGTGACATCGTGAGGGGAGGGATACATCTTGTTTGCAATCTGAAATCTCACCACTAGATGGGGGAAGAAATCACATAGGGATCATTTAATTCATTTATAATTATTATAATTAACGTCGGTCATTTGCTTGTTTTCTTTTCATCCATCCTTAGAATCTGAAGATGTAATGTGTGTGTAATATAAAAATGTCGGCCAAATAGTATAGTGCCCTTTTCTTAATGAGTATGTGTCTACAGACCAGTCAGTGAAAGCCTGGGACAGGATGCAACAAATGAGCGCTATATACGATAGAGGGCGGGACTTCCGACAGAGAGGGATATCTATTTCCGTTACATGTTTTGGATATTGCCTGATCATATTTTAGTTTATTATCCTTTTGTTTGTTACGATTCTTCTTGACATGTTCCTATCCCCCCCCTCCCCCCCCCTCATCCTCCTCCTCTCGATTCTCGGCGACCCGTACGCGTCTCATCGGGCAGTAAGATAACGGAAGTTGCGTTGCGACCGACCGGCATAGCGATACAATCCGGGATCCTCTCTCACGACCCACCGTGTCTGTAACTAATGAGGCTAGCCGCCTAGCTTGGCCAAGATTATGGTAGCTAGCGAGCAAGCAAGCGTTGTCGGTGGCTCTTTAAACTTCCCGACGCACCACGTTGTTTGAACACGGACCACACAGACGCAACTGGAAGGCGTGACTCTCCAGGCGACGGTGAGCCCGACCTCCGACCTCCAAAACACTTAGCATTAGCGCTAGCTCTGTTGCTAACCAATTGTATAGGAGCCAGCTAGCCGGTGAGCTCCAGACAGACCTGCACTGACTGGGACTGACTGGTATATGTTTACGTCACGTCACGGCTACTTCAATTAAGATTCAATTAAGTATTCTTACCAGACGGGGAAATGAGGCAAGTTACAAGTGCAGAAGCCTTAGAGGGCATTGCTGTAATACCATGAAATACAAATATTATGTGCAACATGCATCAGTTCCTAAACCTCACGTCAACAGTGTAGTTGCATGAAGTACAATACTGTCAGGTCTGTACAGGCCTACAGCTGCCTTTTACAAATCACAGGCTGTGTGTGTGTGTGTGTGTGTGTGTGTGTGTGTGTGTGTACGTACACAAACACATGTTCCAATGTTATTCTCATTGGTACTTTTAAGTTTGATTTTACTTTCACTGTTTTTGCAACACCCTGAGTTCCCTGAAGTGTTCCACAAAAAAAAAGTGTCATCACAACATCAGCCTACCTATGTTGATGGCATGTAAAATGTGGATTGCATTTATTCCTTTTATGTAAAGCGCGCTTTACAGTGTTGCCTCACATTCACCCATTCATACACCGACGTCGGTGCCAACCATGCAAGGTAACAACCAACACGTCAGGAGCAGTTAGGGTTAGGTGGCGTCTTGTTCAGGGACACCTCCACACTTGGCTAGGAGGCGGAGCCCTGGGGATTGAACCAGCAACCTTCCTGTTGCCAGACAACCGCTCTTACCTCCTGAGCTACTGCCGCCCCAGTAGCGGCATGTTGTCATCTCCACTCTCCGATCTCCCCCTCCAGCTCCATGGCAAAGTGGCTGAAAGACTATCTAAACTTCGGCAATAGGCGTGACCCCCCACAGCCCCCGAGGCCCGACTACACCGAGAGCGAGATCCTGCGGGCGTACCGAGCTCAGAAAGAGTTGGACTTTGAAGACCCCTACCAGCCCTCCGTCAAGCAGATCCAGAATGGCGGCTACGCGCCCTGCAGCGCAACCGTGAGCCTCCCAGCCTTCCCCACGTTTGGATCCGTGCTGCCAAATGGTGTCGAGGTGAGACGATTGGCGTTTTAATACGCAATGCTCTAAATTATGTTCTGATGGTTCTCTCCCTAACCGCCTAACCCATTCCCATCTTCCCACCTTTGAAACCCATCCCTCTCCACACTTACTTGAGTCTGTAAATAAGAGTACTTGGCATTGTGTAGCATCTTGCATGTTCTCGGATGTTGGTATAGCACTCAAAATGGTACTTTCAGCAGGCTACTTCTGTTCTTATACTAGCTATCTTGCTTGGCAACTTGGGCAATTATGAGTGCTTTGAAACTTGTTCCATTCTCCTCTTATGTACCGTCAGCGATATAATGCTGTCTCACGCTTTTGACAAATTGTACTTGTTGTAAGTCGCTGTGGACACAAGTGTCTGCCAAATGCCCTAAATGTAAATGTAAATGCTTGGGTATTCATTCACTGTTTTGCTCTGCAGGTAAAAAGTGGTTTCTCCCAAACACCAGACTCATCAAAGTGGACTCCCAGGAGTTTGGTGGCCGTAACGCCCCACTGGCCCCGTCCCCGTTCAGGAGGAGCCGGTGGGTTTGCTCTGCCGTCGTCGTGTTCTCACTAGCTCTGTCCAGGGCTCCAAATGTACCCTCTTCCTTAGTCTTTACTTACTTTCAAGTGTCCCAAACTTTAACAACCATTGTCCCAAATTGAAGTTTTTTACCTCATTCTACATATTTAGTATAGTTTAATAACAACGCTTGTGTGGCTCAACTTGGAGTGGGACGTTCCTCTACCGTCCCTGAATTGCCCCTGCAGACACCGTATCTTTGTGTCCCCATATTACTGGACTGCACACTGCAGCCCTGATTCTGTTCCCTTTGTGACGTTTGTGTTCACCTACTATATCTCCCTCCCTCTCTCTCTCTCTCCCTCCCCTCCCTCTCTCTCGTCCAGGTGGTTCCCTCCGCCCCAGTCGCGGGCAACCAAGACACTGACTACTCGGACCCGTTTGACGCCCGGCCGGAGCCCAGGACCAGGACGGTCCGGGAACCTGACTCACCACCTCCCGATTGCCGCAGTTACATGGAGCCGTTTGAGGCCCAGAGAATCATCTCAGGTTAACATGGCACTTGGCATAGTGCTTTCATTACATTTACATTACATTTAGGGCATTTGGAAGACTCTTTTATCCAAGGCGACTTACAAAGAGTACATTTGTTGAAGGAGACTGCAATATATTGCTGTGGTACATAAAGATAAGAATAGAGCAGGTTTCAAACATTCATAATTGCGAAACAAATACGAGTTTCGTAATTGCTAAGTTTGGCACGGTAACCATTACTCTTGGTTACCGTGCTTTACTAACGTGCAGATTAAAATAACAGCGCTTCAATTATTCTTAACCATACTTTACTAACCACCAGATTACATTGGAAGTCGTAAATGATTCTTAGCAAATAAGTCTGCCCTCTCGCCTAGTGTCTCATTCATTTGTACCTGTTTAATGGTTTTAATGTGACCTTTACTCTTGTAATTCATGTCTTGTTATCTTATGTTAAATGTATTAGCATTGTTATTCAGACTAACTGACAGTCAGATGCTGTCTTTTTTCCACACAGAGCTCCAACACAACACGATGAACAGCCGGCCCGGGGCCAGCGACGGCGACCAGCTCTACGACAACCCGTACGAGGAGCGGGAGCGGCCGTACCACCACCACCACCACCACCACCACGGCCACCAAGCACCCACCACCAGACGGCCAGCAGCCAGGGCCCGGCAGCGGCCTCACCCAGGCGGAGGGCAGGGAGAGCAAGCTGCCGCAGGACGACGAGCGACCTGCCGATGAGTACGACCAGCCCTGGGAGTGGAAGAAGGACAACATCTCTAAAGCCCTGGCCGGTACGGAGAGAGGGGGTGCTGATCCACAGTCCACAGTCCACACACACTCAATCATGATCATTGTCATGATTTGAGTTTGTTAATTTTTCATTCCGGCTTCCGCAACATTTAGCTGTTGATCATGTAAATTATAAGGTTTTTTCTGGGAAATGACTGAAGTCTTTCTTTCTTTCTTTCTTTCTTTTATTTTTTTTCTTTTCTTTTCTATCTTTTTCTTCTTCTTTCTTTCTTCTTTCTTTCTTTTCTATCCTTTCCTTTCCTCCTCCGTCCACAGTTCAGTTCGAAGACGCGGAGCGGGGAGCGTTCCCGCGGGCGCCCGGAGCAGGCGAGGCCCCCCAGGGTCAGCCCCACGTCCAGCTCCGCGGGGGCGGGGGCGGGGGCCGGGTCGGGGGGGTCGGCGACGCTGCGCCTGGTCGGGGACACGCCGCCCCTGCTGGGGGAGAGGGTGGACCCCGCCACGCCCCTGGAAAGACAGGTGTAAGTAGACCAGCTGCTTTCTGTTCTCATCACCCGTGATGACATGATGGTCCAGAACGGGGAATGTGTGTTTAGTCTGGCTAGTCTACTGCGATTCATACATTCCCTAAACTCATTCTATTAACTTTGCTATTATGAATGCTTGAAACCTGCTCTATTGTTATCTTTATGTACCACAGCGATATATTGCTCTCTTTCTACGAATGTACTTATTGTAAGTCGATTTGTCGATTTGGATAAAAGTGTCGATCTGCCAAATGCCCTAAATGTAAATGTAATGTTTTCATCACCAGTCAATCAAAGGTTACGATTTGAAATGTAAGTGTCAGTAAGGTTGAACTTTTCGTAAATCCCTTCACGACGAATGGGCGTAGCATTGAACAATATGGTACCGCGCGTCGAGGAATGTCTTGTCACGGCACACTGCCCGGGACACCCTGCAGGATGCTAACTGCTAGTTGGATGGACCGGTGGTGCGGTGCTGAGGTTCTGAACATGTGTGTTCTGCGGTTTCCGCTGCAGGTGGTACCACGGGGCCCTGAGCCGCGGCGAGGCGGAGGCTCTGCTGACCCTGTGTAAGGAGAGCTCGTACCTGGTGAGGAACAGCCAGGGCTGCGCCACGGACTACTCCCTCTCCCTCAGGTAGGACACCTGACCTGAGCTGCTCCTCCTCCTACTCCTACTCCTACTCCTCCTCCTCCTGCTGCCGCCTTACCAGCTGTGTACTGAGGTTGGGCAATTAATTAGCCGACAGTATATAGAACCTCTCACCGACGTAATCTTGTTAATTTCGGTTAATTTCAAATGTTCAATAAATAGTTAATCTGTGTGTGTTTCCTCAGAATATTTTATCACAAAGATTGGATAGATGGATGGATATATTTATTAGTCCTTTCAGAAATTCATCATGTGCCATACAGCAATTGTCAGACACACAGACAATTACAATACCAACAACAATACTCTCTGTACCTGTCTCTCTCTCTCTCTGTCTCTCCCTCTGTGTTTTTCCCTCTCTCTCTGTGTCTGTCTCTCCCTTTCTCTGTGTCTCTTCCTCTCTGTGTCTCCCTGTCTCTCTATGTCTCTCTCTCTTTGTCTCTCTCTCTGTGTCTCTCTCTGTGTCTCTCTGTCTCTCCCTCCATGCTAGGAGCTGTAAGGGCTTCATGCACATGAAGTTCACCCGGTCCCCGGACGGCCGCTACGTGCTGGGCGAGAACAGCCCGCCCTTCCCCAGCGTCCCCGAGGTCATCCACCACTACACCACCCACAAGCTGCCCATCAGAGGAGCTGAGCACATGTCCCTGCTGTACCCTGTCATAGTGCAGACCCTCTGACACACACACACACACACACACACACACACACACACACACACACACACACACACACTGTCGTTCTGGGTGCTACTGAGTATTGATCGCTGTATCCTGATCCCAGGTCAGTGTTGACCTTCAACCCCAATCAGAAGCGTGGCTCTGATCTGTCCTCCTCCCCCTCACCGCTAACGGGGGCATCCAACTAGTTGGCTAGACTAGTGCCCATCTAAACTAGCTGGTAAAACCGGTGCCAATCTAAGCTAGTTGTCGAGACTAGTGGCCATCTAAACTAGTTGGCTAGACTAATGGCATCTTAACTAGTCGACTAGACTGTAGGCTTCAAAACTAGTAAACTAGAGTAAAGTAACCCTGCCACCTTAACTGGAGTACCCAAGTGAACTTGATTAGTACCTATCTGAACTACTTAAACAACGGTACCCATATTAACGAGTTAAAACTAGCACTAGAGTACCCCTGACCATGCTAACTAGTTAACTACCATGCCATCCTAACTAGTGAACTACGAGTGCCCACTGCTGCCTTGTATAGTTAGTGCACTGTTGCTGCCACAGTCTCTGCCTTGTTGTTTCATTGTTACTTTGAACCTGTGTGATGTAGACCATGAGCTGGTGACTCCTGAAGCAAGAGTATTTATTTATCTCCCTCACGGCCGGGGGGGGGACTCTGTCGTGGCTACGTCGGGAGAGCTAGCAGCTGGATCTGGACGTTACGGAGACCCGGTGGGGTCCTTCCTCCTCCACAAGCCGGTCCACGGACGGCCTTTTTAAAAACATTGTATTTTCTTGTGTCCGAGGGGCCTGTGGCTGTGACCTGGAGTCTGTGTTTTGTGAAAACCCCGGGGGGGGGGGGGCGAGCTGTTAGCTTAGCACAACGACAACACTAGTGTAGCGGATGCAGTATTAGTATATTGAATAAAGCTTCTTGCTTTGTGCTACTGAAGCTTTGCCGGATACTGGTTTTTTTTGTTGTCATTTTCTTTCAAATGCATTTTCATTGACTGATAATAAATGTTTGTTTTTAATTATATGCTTGTCTCTTACTTTTTGTTATGTGCTGATTCATTTCTTAAGTGAAATGCTTCATAATGAACCCTATGGGGCTGTGGAATAAAGCTGCTCTCTGATTGGCTTGTGTGTGTGTGTGTGTGGCTGTAACTCCCCCTTCTGCGAGAGAATATTATAAGATTATATTATAATATAATGTAAATAAATGTCAGTCACATTTCCTTAATTCTTACATTTAATGAGTCTGAAATGAAAGAAACCGAATAATAATAATAAAAGGTTAAAGTACAGACGCGGATATTTGATCCCATAGCTGGAAACCGTATACACCCTTAGTGACGACGACACACTTCTAACTTATGTTGGCCGCAAGGTAAGTGACGCAGTTTAACTTGTACAACCTGCGCGTCATCACGTAATAACTTTAAAATACAAAATACAACGGCAATGCATCGATCGAATTAGTTACAACAAAAAATATATTGTGTATATATATATATATATATATACCATACGTGTAGATGGAAGAATTTACTAGCTTTAATGCGATTCTTTCACACAAATAATGAAAGCATGGTTATAGATGATCGCTTTGCATGGGACACCTGGATGTGTGCCTTCTGCAGGTGTCACCTGGAACACCTGGATGTGCTCTCTGTGACTCCACCTGGCTCATTGTTTGGTCCCATCAAGGTCTGGGATGAAAAGGATGAGAAGACATTTTTTTTTTAAATGAACTGTCGTGGTGTAATTACAGGGTTTTTGTTTTTTGTTGCAGTTCCATTCTCTGAGCCAAATGCTCAGTGGCCCAAACCTTTGTCACCTTTGTCAAATCAATCACTCTTTTGGCAAAACCTTGAACCAATTTCGGTAGTTAAGACACCATTCGCATTTTTGCAAGACACATTCTCAGTCACTAAAACATATGTTGCACTATGATGCACTTACTTGTGGTGCAGCCCAGAAGTACACCATTTCCAGTACCGTTTGGCTGGATGCTGCACACCGGAGAGTCCACTGGCCGACCCCAGCACACACAACGAGGCAGAATGAATCCCTCATTGACTTTTTGGAAGTTTTATTGAACTGTAATGTGCTTTTTCATTTTGGGGAAAATGGGTGATGGTTTCAGAAAATGTGTTTTAGCAAATATAAAGAAACCTGTAAACAAAGCGTGACAAGGGCCTGGAAGACCTTTGAGTCGTGAATGAATGAATGAATGAATGAATGAATGAACAGCTGGATGAATATAAAGAGGGATTCTGCCTCTGACTGACATGTCTTTCTTCCCCCCATCAGTGGTGTCCATGGCAACTCGGATAGAACAACTCGCTTGTCACAAACCCAACCTGCTCAGATATCCAGACCGGTATTATAGGACGAGTGTTCTCTCTTGTTCTCTCTTGTGTCTTGTCCCTATTGTTTCATTGGTCTGTTTTCTCTTCCCCTCAGTCAGCGACTTTCTGGTGTGTTTTCAGGCGATCTGTGTACTGGCTGGACAAGTTGGCCCCGCTCACGACTTCCCCGACAACATTTAGTACGTCTTTGTCTCTTGTCTCTTGTCTGTCTGTCTCTCTCTCTCTCTCTCTCTCTCTCTCTCTCTCTCTCGCTCTCACTTTCTGTCAGGTGGCGGACGAACCTCCGTCTAGCTCACCTGCTCTCGCCTGGCTCCCATTGTTGTTGTTTGTCACTCTGTTCTGTGGTGTAGTTTTCGCCTCGTCTCCATGTAGTCTGGTTGTCTCACAGGGCTGACCGCACGCGGGGCCCAGCTATGCAGGAGCAAAGAGGCGCGTTCGCCCCTGGACCAGACCAGGTAAATCCAACGCAGTATACCGATAGTCACGTCACTCTTTAGTCTCCTGCTATTGTAACGACCAGACAAAGTCAAAACAGTCAAGGTGCCGCAACTCTCCGTTCTTCTGACCCCCGTGTGTGCGTCCCAACTCTTCATCTCCTTCCTGGTCTGACCTTCCTCCCTCCTCATCTCCTCTTCCTCGTGTTCTATTCTCGACTCACTTCTTGTCGTTTAGCAGACTTTGATCCACAAGATTCGGATACATGTGGCTGAGGAGCAGGTCCTCATTCGGGCCTTATTGGGGAAGTTTACAAATCAGACTTTAAATTCATCTGTAAATATTATTGGACATGACATTAACAATATTGCACATGATGATGAGAGGAGATGAGAGGTAGTGTTATAGATCATATTTATAGACATGTATAATAATAATAATAATAATATTGCACATGATAGAGTATTGCACATGATGGACAGTAATATTAATATTGCACATAATACTGAGGAAAGTAATACTGAGGAAAGTGCACATGATGTTGTGAGGTAATATTGCACATTATATTGCTGTGTTCATTGTCTTGTAGGGGGAGTTATAGGGAGGAGTTATAGAGTTTGATGGCCACAGGCAGAAAGGACCTCCTGTGGTGTTCTGTGGTGCACCTCGGTAATCTCAGTCTACGGCTGAAGGTGCTCTGGTGTGCCACCAGTGTGGCGTGCAGGGCGTTGTCCATAATACTGAGTAGTTTACTCAGCATCCTCCTCTCCAAGACCTCCACCAAAGACTCCAATTCCACTCCCAGGACAGAACCCACTTTCCCGATGAGCTTATTGAGTCTGTTGGCGTCGGCTGCCTTCACCCTGCTGCCCCAGCACACAACAGCGTAGAAGATGATGCTGACCACCACAGAGTGATAGAAGATCTGCAGCATGGTTTTGCAGATGTTGAAAGATCTGAGTCTCCGTAGGAAATACAGGCGACTCTGACCTTTCTTATACAGGGCCTCTGTGTTGTTAGTCCAGTCCATTTTACTGTCTATGTGAACACCCAGGTACTTCTATTCCTCGACAATGTCGGTTGCTTCCTGAAATCCACCACCAACTCCTGAGATGTTGAGATGCAGGTGGTTTAGTCCACACCACTCTACAAAACTGTCCACCACACACCTGTACTTGGACTCCTGCCCCTTTCTCATACAGCCCACAATGGCAGAGTCATCCGAAAACTTCTGCAGCTGGCAGGACTGTGAGCTGTATCTGAAGTCTGAGGTGTAGAGTTTGAACAGGAAGGGGGACAGGACTGTCCCCTGAGGTGCTCCCGTGTTGCTCACTATAGTGTCCGACATGTTGCTCTGCAGCCTCACATACTGTGGCCGACCTGTGAGGTAGTTAGTAATCCAGGCCACTAGTGGAGCGTCCACCTGCATGTCCAGCAGCTTAGTACCAAGCAGGGCAGGCTTTATGGTGTTGAAAGCGCTCGAGAAGTCGAAGAATGTGACTCTCACAACGCTGCCTGCCTCCTCCAGGTGAGAATAAGCCCTGTGCAGCAGATAGATGATGGCGTCTTCCACTCCAATACGGGGCTGGTAGGCGAACTGCTGAGGGTCCAGTGATGGTTCGACTAGTGCACGGATGTGCTTCAGGACTAGCCTCTCCAGCGACTTCATCACTTGTGAGGTCAAGGCCACAGGTCTGTAGTCACTGTGGCTGCTTGCGTGTCTCTTCTTGGGGACAGGAACCAGGCATGATGTTTTCCACAGGACAGGGACGGTCGTCGTGCTCAGGCTCAGGTTGAAGATGCGCCGGAAGACGCCGCACAGCTGAGTCGCACACACCTTGAGCACTCTGGGGCTGAGGCCGTCAGGCCCCGGGCCTTGCCTGGGCGTAGTCTGCCGAGTTCACATCTCACATCCTCCGCCGTGAAGGTGATTGGCCCTGGAGAGAGGAGAGGGGGGAGAGCAAGCGGGGAGAGGAGAGGGTAGGAGAGGGCTACTGGATCAGGTGTCCTGCTATAACACAGTAGGACTGCGGGGTCCCAGCGTAGGGCATCGGGTGTGGATGGAACCCAGTCCCCTTCCGCTGGGAGTGGATCACCTTAACCTGCCACACTACCCCCTCCCCCCCCCCCCCCCCAGGTCTCCTATCTGGAGTGTGTCTGAAGGGGCCCTGAGAGCGCGTGCCTCCGAGCGTGTGTGTGTGCTGGCTCGACCGCGCCCCCCTACGGTGGGATGGCTCCCGGACCGCCAGCCACACGCCCCTGTGAGTGTGTTTGTAGAGTGTGCGGCCATATACTGTGTGTGTGTGTGTGTGTGTGTGTGTGTGTGTGTGTGTCTGTGTGTATTTGTGTTCAAGACTGACAAACAGTTTGTTTGTTTGTTTGTTTGTGTGCGTGTGCGTGTGTGTGTGTGCCTGTCGCAGGGCGCTGCGCGGCGTTGTGGGGGAGCTACGCCTCGTATCATCCAGCTGTCTCAGCCCAGGAGGAGACCGCAGGTGGAGGAGGGTCGCGTCTTCAAGACTCCACCCTCCCCCCCCCCCCCCCCCCCCCCACCCTCCCCACCCGTCGCCCGCAAGTTGCCCGCGGCGACGGCACGATTGGAAGTCCTCGCTAGTAGGATGGCGTGACACACGACCTCCTCACAGCTCTTTACGTGACGTGACATTTCTGTGTTTATTACCGTCATGTTATTATATTATGAACTCATACGTTGCCATATATACTTGGCAATATATATATTGTTTTATATTACATCGTGACCGTGACAGCCATTGCAAGCCGTTTCACAATTGCCATATGACTACAGTCGAATGACATCACTACCCAGTGGACTGTACTGTACATTAATCTAGTCAGCATACATCTCGGTGGACATTCCCACTTGTGATGTCACTGGACGGTAGTCACATGGAAATTGTGACTCTCTCTCTCTCTCTCAGCCCCTAAGCACCAGCATGCGGGGTACGTGGGCGAGCGTCCGGCGAGCTGGCCGGTGCCCAGGGCCGCGCGACAGGCGGTGCCCAGCCAGAGGGTGCGAGAGCTGGCCAGCGCCAAGCAGAGAGGCGCTCTCTTCCGGGCCTCCGACGACCCCGGCGACCCCCGCGGCCGCCACGACCGCCGCGTCGTCAGCGCGTCCGCTCTGCTGGCGAAGCCGTCGCCACGACTACAGGAGCTCGCTCTGCCCCTGGCCCGGAAGTGCAGGAGGAGCGACTCAACCGACGGGGCACGGACGGGATGTTCCGCACCGTGATTAATCGTTTGTTTTCTTCCTTGTCTGTACCGTGAAAATAAATACAAATAATATCGTAATACTTGAATTACATTGAATGAAACACCGTGTGCTAAAGTGTCCGCTTTTTATTGGTTGTGTGGAGACCATTTGCATTCACAGAGAAGCTTTTATATTTAATTTGATGAGACCCTTGAGACCCTTTTGGGGTTTTCTTTAGGTGAGGGAGATTAATTCAATTCAGTAGCTCCTACCGTGTATCTATCTGTTGTTGTTGTTGTTGTCAACACGTGGTCACCAATTATCACCCAATATAGTCCTCAAATAAACATAATACCCGCCAGGGGTTACAGTCAGTTTACTTTTTGTTTTTTGTTTATTTACAAAAGGGGCGGAGCAATGTAGATCACACACGCACACACACACACATACATACACACACACGGTAGCTGCTACTGGGAGCTGCGGGAAGGTGAGCGCAATCGCTGAGTTGTATTGGTTTGTTTTTTACTTTTTTAAACTCATATTGATGTTGATTCAAGTGAAAGCCTACGAGTGTGTTGACTAAATGCCGATGCAGCTCATCCATCATCAACGGTAGCGCAGGTCTGTACACCTCATTGTTCTATTATTTATTTGTACATACTGCAGTACAATGCAATAATAAAATACTTTACTTGGGGCCGTGTTGTACAAGAATATAGTGGCGTTTGCTGTTTGTATTGTTATGATTTTTTTTTGCATTGACTTATGAGAAAATACTGCAGTAAAACTAATTGAAAATGATTTCTCCAGGAGGTACCTGTTGAACTACAAGATTATTTGATTGAGATTTTTTTTTTTCTCTCCGGTTGTTTCCAGGGAAAATATGAAGTATACATACACAACAATACAGGCTTTTATTTTTATTAGATTGTATTTTCGTGACTGCATGACCGTGTAATAATCAGTGTGGGATAACAGCATGTAGTCGTGAGTGTGGATTAATATCCTTATTATTGTCACACATTATTATTATTATTATTATTGTCACACATTATTATTATTATTATTATTGTCACACATTATTATTATTATTATTATTATTGTTATTATTATTATTATTATTATTATTGTCATCATGTCTTATAACCGTGATCCGTGTGCTTCTCTGAATCACGCCCCTACCTCCTCCTCCGGGTGGTGCAGGTGGCCCCTGATGGGAGACCTGGTGTGGGGCCCCCTGCTGCTGGCCCTGGGCACCCTAGGTAAATGTGACTGGGCAACTGTAGCCAGGTGACTCGGTAAATGTATGCTTGACAGCTGTAACTAGGTGAGGGTAACGGGATAACTTAACTGTCAACTGTAACTTTTCTGCGGCTCCTCCGACAACCAGGACGCAGCTTGTTGATGGTAAACCGGAATATCAGCTCTGTGTGTGTGTGTGTGTGTGTGTGTGTGCGGTGATGGTTGGTTTAAACCTGTGTGCATTGGTTAGCCAATGCACACAGGTATGCAGCCTTACCCAGCAGCCCCAGACTCTAACAGGGTTGGGCCTGGTGTGTCTGCTTACACTAGACACACACACACACACACACACTCCACATCTCAATCAATCAATCAATCAATCAGACTTTATTTGTATAGCACTTTCATACAACACAATCATTTCATGTAACACAAAGAGCTTCACACAATAAATACAATGCCCCCTCCCCATCCCCACACAGAGCAAGAAAATACCAGAATAAAACACTGAATAAAAACAGGAACTGAGGAAATGCCATCACAAATCTGCATTGAGGACATCTCAATGCAGACTATGTTACAGTGTCTTTACAATCACAACACAAGGTCCCATAATAACGACAAATATACATATACGTGTTATTTTGCAGGGTTGTTTTCTTGGTTTTGATTATTAAACGCACTGATTTTAGAAGATTTTATAAGTCACTGCTTCTGCAACTGTCAATGTTTCTCTGTACTTGTCCCTTACAAATAAATAAATTAATAATAATAATTCATCCCAATAATATCCACGATGTTGTCCTCATCCTGTGTTCTCTCTCTCTCTCTCTCTCTCTCTCTCTCTCTCTCTCTCTCTCTCTCTCTCTCAGCCCTCTCCTCCGCCCCCACCAGGGGCCCACCGCCCCCTGGACCGCCCCCCGGACCAACCCCCGGCCGCCCCCCGGACCGCCCCCGCGCCTGCTGGGCTGTGTGTTCTTCCAGAGGGGTAACGTGACGTGCCACTGGGAGGCAGGAGTCCCGCCCCACGCCCCGCCCAATGCCCCGCCCCCAGCCGCACGATACACACTGGTGGTGGAGAAGATGAGGAGGTGAGCCACGGATCTCTGTGCTGTGGGGGGACATCCGTGCAGAGGGAGGGAGAGAGGCAAGGAGGGAGAGAGAGGGAGGGAGGGAGAGGGATGGAGAGAGAGGGGGAGAGAGAGAGCAAGGGTGGGGGAGGAGATGGATGGAGAGGGAGGGAGGGATGGAGAGAGAGAGGGGGGGGAGAGGGAGTGAGGGGGGGGGGGGGGGGGGGAGAGAGAGGGAGGGGGGGGGGGAGAAGGGAAAATAAGGTTCCAATAATAAGTCCTCAGCCCACACCGACTGTCCAGGTCTCCATGTGGAGCACACAGCTCCTCTTCCTCCTCCTCTTGGCAACTTGCTCCTCCCTTTATAGGAAAAGCCCTCCTCGTTTATGGACAGGAAGTCCTTATAAGGCTTGGGGGGGGGTGGAGCCAGCAGGCTGAAAGATACCTCCCTTCAATTATCACTCCCCTCCTGCCTCCCTGCCATTTGCCACAACGTTCTAAAGATTAATGTACCCTAAAATCATACCGCCATACATCCACCATCTACCGCTGTGAAAGATGTGCGGTATGTTGCAGGACATTGGATGATGAGCCTCTTGTATATTGTGGTGTGTGTTGTATGGCCGGGTCCTTGCCGATACCAGGTCCTGTCGTTCGTATTGCCTTTGTGCAACATGTTCTTATTCTTTCTTTACATTTACATTTACATTTAGGGCATTTGGCAGTCTACGCTTTTGTCCAAAGCGACTTACAAAGAGTACATTTGTTGAAGGAGAGACAGCAATATATCTCTGTGGTGCATAAAGATAAGAATAGAGCAGATCTCAAGCATTCATAGTTGCAAGGTTAATAGAATGAGTTGGGATAAGAGCAGACGTGCCATTCTGAGTACATTACCAACATCTAAGAACATACAACGTGCTAAACAATGCTGAGTACTATTAATAATGCCAAGACGTACAAACACACAAGTCACACAAGTGCGAGGGTTAGGAGAGGGAAGGTGGCGGAGTCAAGGTGAACTCTGAACAGGTGGGTCTTGAGTCTCTTGCGGAAGCTGCTTGGTTATTCCTTCCTTCTGTCTGCATATTTAGAGTTAGAAAGAGTGATCCAGGAACACAGACACGTGTTTGGGTGATGATAATGATAATATAATGGATCCATTGTTCGAATGCTTCTGTGTAGCCTTGTTTGCTCTCTCTCCTCTGTGTCTCTCTGTCTCTCACTCTGTCTATATCTCTCCTTTGTCTCTGTCTCTGTCTCTCTCTCTCTCTCTCTCTCTCTCTCTCTCTCTGTCTGTCTCTGTCTCTGTCTCTCTTTCTCCCAGGTCGGTGAACCCGTCTCTGGTGGCCATCGAGACGTTTGGCTGCAGTACGGACGGCACCAGCTGCATGGCCGACCTGCGGCGGTCCAACGTGGCGTTCGTCTTCTGCGTCTCCGTCCTGGAGGCTCAGGCGGGCCCCGGTCAGGCGGGCCCTGGTCAGGCGGGCCCCGGTCAGGCGGGCCCCGGTCAGGCGGGCCCCGGTCAGGTGGGCCCTGGTCAGGTTGGCCCCGGTCAGGTGGGCCCTGGTCAGGTTGGCCCCGGTCAGGCGGGCCCCGGTCAGGTTGGCCCCGGTCAGGTTGGCCCCGGTCAGGCAGACCTCGGTCAGGCAGGCCCCGGCCGTTGGAGGCGGTCCCCAAGCCGCTGCCAGTCTGGGAGGAAGGAAGGTAAACGCCGTCATCTTGTCACAATCTTGTTGCATCAAGGGAAAATATTAGTAGGAGGAGTCAAATATTAAAAAATGTAATATATTAAGTAGCAATAAAGTAAGTAAGTATTGACAAAGCAATACTATACTACTATAACACTACAAATATATACAGTACATATACATACAGTTATGTTGTGTGTGTGTATGTGCAATTTGTGCAATTATATAAAAAATTGTGCCTCTGTGTCTCTGTCTCTTTCTCTGTATTTGTCTTTCTGTGCATGTCCCTCTCTCCTTTGTCTCTATGTCTCTCTCTCTCTGTGTCTCTCTCTGTCTTTATCTCTCCTTTGTATCTCTGTCTCTCTCTCTCTCTGTCTCTGTCTTTCTCTGTCTCTCTCTCTGTCTCTCTCTCTCTCTCTGTCGCTCTCTCTGTCTCTCTCTGTCCATATCTCTCTCTCTCTGCCTCTGTCTGTGTCTCTCTGTCTCTGCCTGTCTGTCTGTCCACCAGTGATGCTGGCCCCAGTCACTCTCCTCCGAGTGTCCCCGGTCACGGGTCAGCCTCGCTGTCTGCTGCTGGAGTGGGACAGACCGATGTCCTACGCCGTGTCCCCGTCCGAGATTAACGGCGGGAATCTAACGTCCCAGATTGAGTTCTTCACACAGGAGCAGGTCTGACAAGCATAGACATGACACACACACACACGCACACACACACACACGCACACACACACACACACACACACACACACACACGCACACACGCACACACACACACACACACACACACTCTCTCTCTCTCACAGGGCCTGAGGGCTCATTGACAACTCACTGAAACTGTTGTAAATCATCTTCAACACTTCCACTCGACTCGATGAGCGATCGGACAGCATTTTTGTGTGCATACAGTATGTGAACGCTCCCATCAGAACTCAGACCCCTCTGAAGTGCTTGAGGTTCGTTTGCTCTGTGCATTGTGAACAAAGAGCAGTTTGCTTCACCCGTTGTCATTCTACAGTATTTTAGCACTCTCTTCCAAATATCAGCTCATTTGATCACTTGATATACATTTTCTCCACGAATCAAAATCAAATCGAATCACAAGATACCGAAAGTGTCGCTGTAATAAAACTACGGGTTGTACTCCCAGATTCATAGTATTCTGCGGCCAATGGGGCGGCAGTAGCTCAGGAGGTACGAGCGGTTGTCTGGCAATAGGAAGGTTGCCAGACGATCCCCGGGTTCCGCCCAGCTAAGTGTTGCGGTGTCCCTGAGCAAGACGCCACCTAACCCTAACTGCTCCTGACGTGTTGGTTGTTACCTTGCATGGTTGGCACCGCCGTCGGTGTATGAATGGGTGAATGTGAGGCAATACTGTAAAGCGCTTTGGATTAAAGCGATATATAAATGCAATCCATTTACCATTTACCATGAATAACCACACACACACACACACACACACACGCACTCTCTTCTACACGCCGAGAATTGAACCCTTACACAACACAGAATAATAAAAGGTTTTTTTTTTCCTGACGTGTGGGCGCCAGCCGGCGAAGGAGCAGAGCTACGTGCGGGCGAGGACAGGCAGCTTCCAGGCGTGTGTCTTCAGCCCGGCCACCTGGTACAGCGTCCGGCTGCGGCACCGCTACAGGGCCTCCAGCGCCCCCTGGAGCCTCTGGAGTCCGCCGTGTAGCGGCCGCACCGCAGAGGACGGTACGACCACATCGAGCCACAGGGGGGCGCCATCACGGCATAGAGATGGACACGTGGAAACCCAGAGTTGTTTGGATCAGGGGGTTCTCAAACTTTTTTCAATCGACGTCGTTGCTTGTTGTGATTATAATTCCATATCGGTTACCTCAGTGTGGTTGCCAACTTTCTCCAAGGAGAGTTATTGGTTAGATATGATTCGATGTCGTAGGCCTACTGGACACCAGAGGTGGGACCAAGTCATTTTTTTGCAAGTCACAAGTAAGTCTCAAGTCTTTGCACTCAAGTCCCAAGTCAAGTCCCAAGTCAAGACAGGCAAGTCCCGAGTCAAGTCCCAAGTCAAGACTGACAAGTCCCAAGTCAAGTCCCAAGTCCTAAACTTTGAGTTTCGAGTCCTAAACAAGTCATAATGCGCTCTTCACCAAATGTAATGCCATTTTAAGGGAGTCGTTTCTTGCCCTTAGGGGGGCGGGGCTAGGGCTAGGAGGGTGTCATAAATCACTTTTGACCCATAATAATCTGGCCTGTAAAGCCCTTTGAGACTGTCTTGTGATTAAGGGCTATACAAATACAATTTAAAATGTTTTATTGAACATCTACATGAAAGCAGCAGAAGTTAAGAGGTAAAAGATACAAGGTAAGACAACTATTAGAGAATTGTGCAATGAGCGTGAACCATCCCTTTAAAACAAGTGCGACTGAACTTAATAAAAAAAAACAAGTAATCCAAACAAAGAAGCAGCATTTTATCTTATTTTACAATTAAATGTATTTTCATTCAAAACGTATCAATGAAACCCCTCATACCACACTCACCAATTCCTCTATTTTCTCTCCCTCTCTCTCTACTGATATATTCTAGACACCTAAAAAAATCCTGCCGTAAAGTTACAATCATTTATTATAAGGTGCATCAAAACAATTGCTACTGACCTTCAAGTAGGCCTACAATTTGAACACTGGCCTGAATGTCTGAGAAAAACCATGCAGATACCAGAGATGGGAGACAAAACGTGATTCATGGAGACTGTGTGTGTGTGTGTGTGTGCGTGTGCGTGTGTGTGTGTGAGAGAGAGAGAGAACGTGAAATGCATAAACAGTTTCATTTCCCCACAGGGTTGTGCTTTTTCTGTTATCTCAGGGCCCTATGATGCATTGCATTTGCAAAAGACCAAATTGGCCAAAAGTCTGTCAGTCATGTGTCAGTGTCGAGTGCGAAGTCGATCGGAGGAGTGGTTCTCGAGAAAATCGTCCCGGTCCGAACGGGCACATCCCAACGGGCACTGCACTAGCATTATTAATTTCATAATCAACTTGTTGGCAAAACAATCTAATTTGTCAACAATCTAACGTTAATATTAGCCTCGACTTACCGTTCTATGTGCAGCTTCAAATGTCGAACAAAGTTGGAAGTTGTTGCGTCTCCGTCTGTGATTCGTTTTTTGTTGACCACCGCGTAGTTTTTATACGCAAACGAAATAATCTTTGGTATCATTTTTCCAATATTGCTCCGTCGTTCTGAATCATAACGTTAGTTCTTCATGGTTCTCTCGCGCAACTTGATTGGATGCTGTCTGTCTGATTGGTTTAAGGTGGATCTGGGAAATGAAGTGTCGATTCGCTGGAAATGTAGTTCATTCAGGAAATGAAGGGAAATGAATTGATTCGCGGCACACTTTTTAAATAACATAATTTTTATCTTTGGGCTTGGGGGAAGGTATCAAGTCTTTTCAAGTCAAAAGGCTCAAGTCCAAGTAAAGTCACGAGTCATTGGTATTAAAGTCAAAGTCGAGTTGCAAGTCTTTTTTGATTTTGTCAAGTCGAGTCTAAAGTCATCAAATTTGTGACTCGAGTCTGACTCGAGTCCAAGTCATGTGACTCGAGTCCACACCTCTGCTGCACACTGTGTCTAAATATTATTGATTTTTATTATAATTCTCTTTCTCTCTCTCTCTCCTCTCTCTCTCTGGATCTCAGCACCCTCTGAAGCCCCAGCGTTTTGGAGACGAGTGATCCAAACAGACAAGAGAGGCTGGAGAAACGTCTCCCTCATGTGGAAGGTATGGCGGCATGGATGTTTATGGTATGTGTGTGTGTGTGTGTGTGTGTGCGTGCGTGTGTGTGCGCAGTTGTGTGTAATATTTGCTTTTCTGCCACGAGTTGCTATCCTCCAAACATAATGAGATCTTCAGCTGGCTAATCATCTCCAAATTAGCTCCATCTCTTCCTTAGGACATTACGGGTGGATATTGCATTGCCTCACACTGCCAACCGGGGCCCCTGCTGGTTATTGTCTGTACTCAGATGATAGGCTTGGGTGATCAGGCTGAAAAATGTTCCCTGCGTTTTTTATGTCCTTGTTATTCACTGTATGACGTGATGATGATGTGATTTGCTGACTGAAAACCAATGAATATATTGTTCGACCGAATACATAGGAACAGTTCACTAGCTAGTTACGCTCATGTTGTGCTCCTAGTGTACTTATATATGTAGCACGGACACACACACACACACACACACACACACACACACACACACACACACATGCACACACACACACACATACATACACACAATTAACATTATTTACATTTACATTTAGGGCATTTGGCAGATGCTTTTATCCAAAGCGACTTACAATAAGTACATTTGTTGAAAGCGTGAGACAGCAATATATCGCTGATGATGGCTCATGAAGAGTAGAATAGAACAAGTTTCAAGCATTCATAATTGCGCGGTTTATTCAAGATTCAAGATTCAAGAAGTTTATTCGCACAGGATGTGCAGTGAAATGAAAAGTGGCGATGTTCAGCGAAATGTGCAAAAGAATAATACAGATACCATGAATTGGAGGGATCAGAATAAGAATATTTACAATATTTACAGTAAATAAGTACCGGAACTATTTATTTATTCATGTATGTATTATTTATATGTCGGTGATTGTATTGACAAAACGCAGCCCCTGCGCCCCAGCGAGGCCCGCGGCCGGGTCCTCTTCCACAACGTGTCGTGCTCCGGCTGGCGGGGCGGGCCAGCGCTGGAGGACCTGGGCACGTGTGGAGAGGTGCCCCGTGCCACCACCTCCTCCTCCTCCACCACCACCACCACCTCCACCACCGACTCCACCACCTCCTCCACCTCCTGCCTTCTGCTGTTACCCCCCGGAAGCTTCTCCTGCTCCATCACAGCCACTAATTCGGTGGGCACGTCGCCGGTCGCGCGGGTCTGGCTGCTCAGCGATCCGGAGGCCGGTAAGGATGGAGAGGCTCAGTCGGATCGTACTCTGCACGTCCGCGAGACCGCAAGGGTCCGTGAGGGGTCCTTGGGGGTTCTTGGGGGTCCGTCCGTAAATCTCGCAGTGCGGCGTCCGCACACCGCTGAAAATGTGTGACTACGCTTTTCTGTTGTTGTTGTCACAAGGTCTCTCGTTGTTTCCCCGAGTATACATGCGCTCTACTTCATTTTTCTGACGCGGACCCTCTATTGTAGCATGAATGGATGTAGGTCAGGACTCGGGACCGAAAATGGGTCGCAATCTAGTTGGTGGAGGGTCACGGCCCGAACGGATCCCCAATTCTGCGGTGCTCGAGAGATTTCTGACGGAAAATGTCTCTTGGCTCCGGAGATGAACCCGTTCTAAGAAGCGCTGGCTTAAAGGAACATTCAATATAAGCTCACAGCTGTGCTCTGCTGTCCTCCACGTTCCTCTGCCCACTGTGTTTATAGAATATAAATACAGTGGGCAGATTTATTGCTAGAAGGGGAAGAGAAACACTTTAAATACATATCGTTTGACATTGGTTTATATTAGTCAGTAAGTGTCCCCTTTTTCTTGTTCCTCACTTTTTTTGTTCCTAACGTGAGTGTATGCGTCGCAAAAATATTCATCTTTCTCTTCGTCTTATTCTTTAATATTTGTCTAACTCCTGAGTGAATATTGAACACAGTTCAATGTTGTGCCGGTGAAATCTTTCGTTCCTCCCCAGACGGCCCGCCCCCGAATCAGATCACTGTAACACCATTGGACGACCACAGCCTGGATGTGCGCTGGACGGCTCCGGTTGACCAATCAGTGAACGGCTTTGTGGTGGAGTGGTCGGTTGTCACGTCTGATGGAGGCAGTGTTCTCCACTGGGAACGGCTGAGTGCTTCTCAGGAGGAGTTTGTGATCACAGGTCAGATGATTCTTCAAAATACGTACCTTAACGAGACGGCTCGTTAACTCAGCTCCCTAATCCCTGTCTCTGCCCTCACTACTCATTCAGAAGGGGTGGAGCCTCATGCCCGATACGCTGTCCGAGTCACAGCAGTGTACGCCCACGGAGGAACGGGACGGGCGAGAGCGTTCTTTGCATACACACGTCAGGGTGGTAGGTACACACCCGCACACCAGATCTCACAAACTAATGTAAATACATAAGTGACATCATCAAAGTAATAGATACATTAATAGAAGGGGGATGCAAAATCAGACAGAACATTTAACGACCCAACTACATATTGCTTTGTAATGAGTCCTCTGCACTACAGCGCCCTCGGCTGGTCCCAAAGTGGTGGTGCAGGACATACTCGCCAACAGACTGGAGCTCGCCTGGCGCCCAGTTCCCGAGGAGCAGCAACGCGGTTACATCCGGAACTACACCGTGTACTACACACACGCACTGGGACCCACCAGGAGTAAGTGAAGCTGTGTGTGTGTGTGTGTGTGTGTGTGTGTGTGTGTGTGTGTGTGTGTGTGTGTCTGTGTGCTCTCAGACCAAATCTGCCAAGTTCCCCCATTAAGGCAAAAGACACTTGACTCTTGAGAAAGGGACTGGAAAGACGTTTCAAGATGGACTGGTGGAGCCAGGCTGCCTACCTGCGCCCTCGCTTTTTATTTAATTGCTAATGTCGCCCCCTACAGGCCAAGCAAGGGACCTACATTTGCAGTGCGTTAACAGGTGCTTACAAGTTTACAGTTTTTATTTTGGAAAGGCTTGTTTTTCACAAACAAACTTTCTCAAGTTCTCACAAAAGCAAACATTTCCATCCAAACATTTCTAACGCTGACTTTAAACCGTAGGAACAATTACGTTTATAACGGTGTTGTCATTACTTATCCTTATTCGGTCTCTTCGCAAATTTGCCACTTTCACGAGTGTTCTCGGTGGTACCCGTCCTGCTAGCTGAGTGAACTTCTGGCCTCCATCTCACCCTCTGCAGGTCAGTCTCTACCTGCACAGGTACACTGGTGTTCCCTAGGCAACCTGTTGCCTGGTTACTACAATATCTACATGCTGGCGACCACTGATGCTGGTCCTGGAGTGGCCGGACCTGCTACCACTGTAAACATAGGTGAGAGGACTCGCTCACTCACTCACTCACTCACTCATTCACTCACTCACTCTCTTCAACATACAAGTACACGTGTGTGTGTGTGTGTGTGTGTGTGTGTGTGTGTGTGTGTGTGTGTGTGTGTGTGTGTGTGTGTGTGTGTGTGTGTGTGTGTGTGTGTGCAGCCTATGAGGACCTGTCTGCTGTGGTCTTCATGGTGAGCTACCTCGGCCTCCCTCTGCTCCTGATCGCCATGCTGGTGCCCCTGCTGGGCTTACTGGCTCACCAGGCCCTGTGAGACACAAACACACACACACACACACACACACACACACACACACACACACACACACACACTGTCATACACGCATGCACACACACACACACACACACAACACACAAGTTAGTTTGCCCACACCAGAGGTGGGCAAACTACGGCCCGCGGGCCACATACGGCCCGTTGCTTTGTTTAATCTGGCCCGTCGGGCACTTACAGTCCTATAATACATTTACATTTCATTTCGCAGTTTTTTTTTCCTGCAATTGATTTCTTACTTGGTTCCACTAGATCAGAGGACACTAATATGCGGTCCGAACCCAGACGCCGTCATATCCGGACCCGGACCTATAACCAATAAATTATTGAGGATTATACAATTTAGTTGTCACGTTTCTATTTTAACCGGCGCATCTTTTCTAGCCTTTACGGCGCTGGCTTAGCAGGCCAATCAGCCAATCAGATCGTTGCAGTCAGTGAGCGACGAGAAACAAACATACACGTGGAGAGACGAGACGAGACGAGAGGAACAGTCGGAGTATAGTGCGCTTTAAAGAGAACAGAGCCTTTAATGAAGATTGGACAGACGTGTCCATGTTTATTCTTCCTACGGACAGTTCAAAACCCGTATGTCTCATCTGTCCCGAGACTGGCTATTATTAAAAGCGGTAATGTGAAGCACCACTACAAGAGAAAAAGTGTTTTCACCAAACATACCAAACATACCAAACATACCAAACATACCAAACATACCCGTCCAAATCCGAACTGAGGGCGCAGAAAATAAACGATCTGAGAGCCCAGTATGATCGATCCACCAGAATCCTAACACATTCATTCACAACAACGTGCTCAGGAATGTTCCCTGAGAGTTGCTTGGATTTTGGGTCAACATAAAAAATGACGGAGGGGTTGTTAAGGAGAGCATGAGTGCAGGAGCTGAAACCTTATTTGAGGGGAAACAAAAAGAAGAGTTTTGTGCTAAAATCAAGGAAATGCCTTCATCAGCATCATCAGCCACAAAGAAAACAGAAATATTAACCCAAGGTGTGCCCAGCTGGATGGTTGCATAGGTTTATCTGTAGATGACTGATGTGTCTGACGATGCTCAGCTGTTAGTTTATGTAAGGTTCTTCAACGAGGAGAAGAAAGAAAAGAAAATGTATTTATTATTAGAGCACATGTTATTTATAATCCCTCTGGTTCAATAAATATTGTTATATTATTGAATTGTACTTCAATTATTTGATTTAACTACATAGTGGCAGCCTATAGATGTTGATACGATTACTAGGCTACTTCAATATACAGTATTTGGCGTCATAACACAAGTTAGACATTATGATCCTCATCTACTCATGGCCCGGCCTGTCTGTCAGTTTTAAAAACCAAATGTGGCCTTTGAGCCAAAAATTTGCCCACCCCTGCACTAAACTAATGTCTCACCCTGCTGCCCCCCCCCCCCCCCCCCCACACACACACACATACACCCCACACACACACACACACACCACTGTAGGTGGAGTCTATGGCTGTGTTGGTACATTCCGGACGCTTCTAAAAGCAGCGTGGCTTACTGGACCCCCAATGACCACCTGGAGGTAACCTTTTAACCTTGGACCTCACCTGACCATACACTGTAGAGAACCTAAATATATGGATGAATGAATGAATGGACTCTGTATACTCCTTGCAATCATGTCACTGTACACCTAATTTAATTTTACAAATTGTAATTTAGTTTTTAATCGTTTGAAGTGCCGACATTTAAAGTAGATTGTGTTTATGATTATTTTAGTGTCGCCCACTTTTCGCCGCTTTGTATTCGTTGCGTCACGTTGAGTTTGTCGGTCATGGTGATACAGTCGGGCTGGTCCTTTTTCGGTTGATAAGAAAAAGTCAAAATGGGCCGGCCGTTATGGAGCATGCGGCGACCGCAAACTCCAGGATCACGTTGGTGCCGGGAAAAGCTGGCCTGGAAAACTCCGGAACGCTGCACGAGCCAAGCGGTTATCACGCGGTGGTGGTGGACCCCGGTCCACACACCCACTGGCCCCTGCTCCCCCGCACCTCACACCACCCTGCGATGCCCTGCCCCGCCGCTACAGAGCCGGAGGAAGACCCCGGCCCTCTCATCACCTACTCCTCCATTTTGTTCGACCAACACCACC